>VZTI01004257.1:1010542-1027079 GCA_013397865.1 Struthidea cinerea
GTTTGAAACCGCCCAAGAGCGGGGGGGGGGGGGTCAGTTTTTAACACTAGGCCATTGGTTTTCTATGTGTGCAGTTTTTTGACTGAGGAGAAGAAAGCTAAATGGATAATTTGATTGCTTTACTGCATATTTTGAATTCAAATTGACTGTGGGCTTTTAAAATGCAAATTCAATAAACCAGTGCTTAGATACACACACTTTAGTTTGCAGCTGCTTCTAATGTTAACAATTTATGCTGTAAAGAGCATGAAGATGAGAAAGGAGAATTGGGTGATGTTCAGCCATGACATATGGACAGAATTTTGACTTCTGTTGTCTTGGAGAAACATCTTTAGTCAAAAAAACTTCAGGTATTCTACATCTTTGGCAAAATTGAGGTACATAATAGAAACTTAGCCAAAGTTTTCTCAGAGTTAGAAAGGCTGAGCATTTGGTTTGATTTGAGTTGTGAGTAAAGCTTAGCTTGTTTTCTGAAGCTTGTTTCTCTGCCAGGAACCATGCAGGTTTCTATTGAATTCCTAAGCTGTTTTTTTTTAAGGAAAGCATTTGTTCTAGAGTCTTCCAAAACTTAACACCCATTGGAATAAATGCTTTTTCATGTTTATTCTTGAAATTAATTGCTTAATTGAAAACTAAGCGAAGGAAAACCTTCAGAATCCTGAATATTTGGTCATTAGGACTCTCCATGTAGCTACAGTGCCCACACGTCTAGAAGTTGCCTACAGCTTCTCTTTTACTCAAAGGCCCATATTCCATAGTCATACACAGAGTCCATATACAAAGCTGATCTGAGTGAAGCACTACACAGCGTCAGGTTGTCAGAGAAGAAGTCCTGGGAGATGTTTTGCTGAGCCTTCCCGCCAGCAGCCTGACAACACCTATGTCAGAACAATTCTACACAGCAAGAGGCACAGTTTGTGTGAAGTACTTGGGAATTTACCTCCTTTTTTCGTGCTATCAGCTGCTATCACAATCTATTCCTTCATGTCTGAAAAAAGAAAATGAAGATGTTCGAGGTAATAACACTTCTGCTCTGTGAAATCAGTCATAAAGGGGTATTCTGGAATGTCACAGCTTGTGTAATGTAATGCTTTAATTGGATGCCACGTCCTCAACAGCCTGAAGTCCAAAGACGTCAACTTTACTTAAACTTTCGAAACACAGAAAGAGATGGGAAATAGCAAGATAAACAGCAGCTTTATGAGGCAGAATGAGATTGTGGTTTTAACAGGGAACCGTGAAGCCAGGGAGAGTTAAGGGTGTTGGAGGTGACAGGTGTTTTGTAGGAACTGAGTCTTTTTTTTCCTTGAAGGGACTTTTTATTTAAAGGAACACATTTTACCACTGCAGAGATCTCTGAATGACTGAAAAATACTTGGACCATGGTTGAACACTGATGCCATTACAAACATAACACTGATTGCCCAAGGAAAGTGCAAGGAGATTGTATATGAGGAAGCCAAAAGTTTGTGTAGAGGACTGAGGCACTGAGAACATAGGGGTCTCTTTCTAGAAAAGGCATGCCATGCAAAAGGTCCCAATGCCATATAGTTGATTTGATTACTTTCTGAGATATCTAATTCCGCCTTTTCTCTGCTCAATCAGGATTCTGGATCTCATTCAAATAATTTCTTGTCTACAAAGAAGTTGCAATAGCATCCATATTATTTATTTTCTTGTTATTTTCCCTTTTTTTTTTTTTTCCCTCTCTAATTTCTCATCTTTAAAGTGGGAATTTTAAAGAAGAGCCAAAGAAAAGCTGAGCAGTTTTGTAATATAAAAGCAGGAGGTGGGATCCATTTTCCCTAATTTTTTGTCTGTATTCTAGACGTTTGCTGTTGAGCTCAATACTTAGCTTTCTGCCTGGATCAAAGTGGTATGTTTAGATATTTTCTACCTTATGTTTAATGTCTCCTTTTAGGATGAGAGCACATTCACCCCAAAAATGCCTGCTTCTCTGTTCTAAGTATAAGAGACAGCTGTACACTTTTACAGTAGCACAGGCTACGCTGTGTACTCAGATTAATCCTGTGCAGTATGCCTGGTTCAGCAACAGATATCCTGTAGGATCTTTGGAAAAACATCACATAATTTCATGTCCATTGCCCATATATAAACCTTTCACTGATCACACAATAGTAGTGCTACCCTCTGTCTGATGCCCTGTTAGACTGGGGGTGGGCCAGAGCAGGTGATCATCTATTAAGAGGAATCACAGTCCTATTTGGAGCTATGAAGTGTTACACTGATTGCAGCAATTTGTAATGCCATGCTATTTATTCATTAATATTCTTTAGAACACCTTGAAGAGGTGAAGTACTGAGAATGAAGTAAAGTTAAAATAATGAGAAAAAGCAAAGCTATGAGTTGAACCGAAGACAGGGAGAGAACTCTCCTGGGGAACTGTAGGTCAGGGTTTGTGCAGCTCTGTAATCAAAAAAGTGTAACCTTTAGTCCAGCTTTATGGTAAATGGCTTTTGGTCTACCTAGTGTCTGACTCCTAAGAATCTTTATCCTTCCTCAGTGGAAATGACTGGGTTCTTAAAAATATGAATTATTGAATTCTGTAAAGGTAGTCCAGGCAGGAGAGTTAAAACTGATTTAAACAGAAGAGTGCAGCCCTCTGTGATTCTGACATTTCCCAAGGTTTGGAATTTATTAAGATAACAAGGCAAATCCTTCTGTTTTCCAGAAAGGAACAAATCTTCTCCCAACCAACAATAAATTAATTTTCCTAATTTTTGTGGATGGACACACAATTTCTCTTTTCCTCCTTCAAAATCCAGCATTCAAAAATCAGTTGTTTTTCAAAGATTTATTTATTTTTGGATGTGCATGAAACGCTGTCTTGCCAGGACCTGAATAATTTAGAACAGGACAAAAACACATGTGGGATTTCTCCTTTAATCAATGTCAGTTCTGTATACCATGAAAAGGGATTTTCCAAGGGTTAATATATATTATGTATTGTCATTATTAATTTCTTCTCCATATAAATAAGATAGCATTTCTACTGAAGTAAGGTCCAAATGGCACTCCAAGCTTATAGCTCTCTAATGCTTTTTTACCTTCCTAGCACCTTTTGTAAGAGTTTGTGAAGACCAGATGTAGAGTTTCCAAAAGCAACCAAAAACTTCCAAACAAACCAAACCAAAACAAAACAGAACAAAACAAAACAACACTGAACTTTCCCCTTACTGTTTTCTATGAATTCAGTTATAAAGAGTTTCACTAATGGAGCTGCTGATACATACTTCATAGTTTACAGATCCCTCTGTTCTGTGTGAGGGACACCTTGTGGATACAGTTAAGTCCACACCTGGTCATGGACCAAGGACAAGATTCAGGAAAAAAAACCCTACATTACACTTCTATAGTACCTTTCTCAGTCAGTTTTATTTGAAAGTGTTTTCTCTTGTGTATAAAGCCTGAATTTGTAATGCATTTTGAACTGTCTTCTGCCTATGCATTTGTTGGTGTAAGTGTAGTCTCTGTGCCTCCATCAAGTGTTTGTCTGTCACGCAGCGGTTCAGGCATTGAACATAATAAGGAGGTAGTGCAAGGTGCTCAGGACACTTTGGAATTAAGCTGCGTCCTCAGCCACCTCAAGAGTTTCAGCTCCTCAAGAATTAATCAGAGTAAATAATCTTCAGTGGTTGGTGGATATGGATTTAGGGTTTGAACTGAGATATCCAGTAACAATGAGCTGATGCCCTTAAAATATTGTAATATTCTGTAGCCTGTTGCAATCCTCAAGATATCAGTCCTGTCAGTATCTGCTTGAGTTTAGGAATTTCTACTCCTTCACTTTTCTCCAAAAGTGCAGCTGGCACAAAGAGAATTGTCTCTGGGACAAGAAAGAGACAGAAAAACTCTGAAACTCTGTGCTAACACATTTTAGCCAGATGTACAAAGATTTTCCTATTCCTTTCCTATTGATTTATCTGGTCTCAGTTTTTCTGTCTTTTTGCTTTGTTTTCGTTCAATAGGAAACAAAATACCCACCCACCAGAAGAAAAATTTAAAAAGAATTGCAAAGCATATGTTCATGGACCTATCTTCTTGAAGCAGCTATTTTCAAAGAAAAACATTTTTAGTGGAATATTTGTAGTAGATCTACTAATCGTATTTAGAGCATTTAATCTAGATATTTAATTGCTTTAAGAATAATGTCTTTTCTCAGCAAACATTCGATTCATTTCTCTGATAGTCCCTTGTGAAGTCACTGAAGAAAGAAAAAAGGAGGACATCAAAGCTCCCAAAACCAACAGATTCATCATCTTCCAGGATAAAATTTTTGTAAGAGACAAGTCTACTGTGGAAAAGCAATATCTCAGCAGGAGGGTGCAAATTCACTCACTGTTTTGTTCCCATCCATACAAATCTTCAGAACTGGTATAATGACTGTAAGGCAAATGAACTCAGGAGGCAGTTTTTTCATCTGCAGCATCAAATCTAAGAACAGATAATCTACCCAATATGGGTCCAAGGCACAAAACAGAAGCAAGCACTGAGCAACTCCATTTTGAAAGACTGACAGCTGGTAGAGACGTGTCAGTGTCACTTAGACCTTAACATAAAATTATGGCAATAGATTTTCAGAATCACTTGATTTTGAGATGGCAGGCATGATATTAGGCCAATGGTGATCCATTCAGAGTTTGGCACTGAGTGTTGAATTTCTTTACATTGGTTTTGGACTTTGTCTCACACTTTAACCCATATTTCACCTTGCAAGTCTACAAGACGGGACTGATATATTTCAGTAAGGCTTTGTGAACTTGATCCAGAGCCCTAGACTGAACTGATCACAGATCCTTCTACTGTGGCAACTACATCTTTCTACGCCAACTAAATACTGCATTAAAATCTTTGGAAATGGACAACTCACCTGAAAGAGTGACAGGAAAGCAGCATTACTTCAGCTCTCCAAGAAAAAGCATTTGGTTAGCAAATGACATTTCTAGACTGGATCACTTCATTTCAGGTTTGAAGTTTTGTAGTTTTGTTGAGTTTCTTTGGTTTGTGGTTTGTTTTTGTTTTTTTGGTGTTTTTTTTTTGTTTTTTTTTTAGCATACTGATCAGATTTCAAAGGAAAATATGTAAGGTAAAATGAGAAATCCCTAAGATTTCATTCATTGTATCTCAGCATATCCAGCCATACTTGTCACCATGTTGGTTAAAAAGAACTATTCAAAAAATAATTTTGGTCTCTGCCTTTTTTGTTTTGTTTTGTTTTGTTTTGTTTTGTTTTGTCATGCATTTCCGTAAGTCAACATGTCTCAGAGCTGGAAATTTGCAGTTGTTTAGCCATAAGTAATTGTATTTACAGCCAAAGTACAGCTATCACATTGCTCAGGTCAAAAGCCAATTTATTTATAATACTAAACATTTGAAAACTGACATCTGTTCTTGAAATACACAGAACTTCTGAATTGACGTCAGTGATGTAACCACACAGAAGAACGTTTCCGGTGAATTTCCTTAGTGTTTTTATTTGAATGATAACTCAGCTCAGTATAGTGTAATCTGCTTTCTTTTTTTCATGCTACACAATGGTGTGAAAGGGCAAATTAAAAAAAAATGCCCTATAATTATTATGTGGACCAAATTCAAACTCGGCAAACATAGTTATCTTTGTATCATGAAGGTCTTTTTTTTTGGACCAGATACAGATATGATAGGCACTTCCAGGAAATTGCCCCTTTCTGCAGAAGATGAAATTTTGAAAGCTGGGATCACTTGTGAACTGGAGAGTGAACAAGTAGACGTAGGCTTTCAAATTTCCCTTTATTTTTCAAAAGGTAAACTGGTAGCAGTAGCTATTGGATTTCTCTAAGCAGATAATATTTTCTGAAAAGATTTCTGGCAATGACCTAAATGCAGTTTTCAGTCTTTGTCATAGTATGAAAACAATATTGAGAGAACTGCTTATAGCAGCTACTGACATTATCATTAAAATGCAGATTCCTTCTCTTGATTCCATACTTGCAAGACATCCCTCCAGGATTTCTCATTTGAAAAGGAATAATTAGGAAATAGGATTATTTTTTCTTTGCTATTTACAGGATGCCAGCCTATAAGAAGGCCATAAGGAAACAAGTTTTCTGGGACTATCAATGATAGTTCAATGTCTACATGTAAAGGGTCTTTCACCTAACTATACAATATGACCGAAACCATTGAAAGTGGTAAAATCAAGTCTAATTTTAAAATATATATATGTGGCAAATTCTTGAGGTAATTTGGGTCCCTGAATATATTTATAACCTGTGTAGTCTATCTCTGATGCTGAGTAGTCAAAAATTTAGGTATTCCCTGAATCCTTGGGGCTTTTATTTTGTCTTCTTCAGTTAATGATAGCACCAGTGGCTAACCCAGGCCCATACAGTCACTTTATGTTCATCCTATTATTTAAAAATGGGAAGCACCATTAGATCATCTAGTCTATCTAGTGACCTACTCTTGATCATTAGTAGGAGTGATTAATGTATTTCAGACCTCATACCAGGATTCTTTTGTTGCTTCGTAAGCAGTTGAAGGCTGATCTCCTATGGATTTACATTCTTACCTAAGACAGGAATGATATCATTTATATGGAATATGAAGGCTCCAATCAGGGCAAGAGGCACATGTAGGGGGTTAGTCCACCCCCAGCACAGCCTGTTCTAGACTTACATACACAGAGGGGTTAGTCCTGACCCACAGACACATCTGGTCAGCCCAGCTGGATGAAACTCTGCACATCCAGACATACAGCTACTTCCAAAAGGGTTGGGGAACAGCTAAGTTCTGTCTGTCTTCCTTTCACAAAGATTCTCTTCCTTCTCTTTTCTAATGCACTCCACGTTTTCACAAGACTTCCAAAAATGTAACTATTTTTTAATTTTCTACCCTATCTTTGGATTTTCTACCCTTTTTAAAGATTGAAATTAGGATGGTGTTTAGTTCTTACCAGACAGATAATTTAATAGATTACCTGGTTTCCAAAGGGTCCTTGCTTAAGGTAATCAGGATTACTAAATAAATTGTCTTATGGGAGTCATAATGCCAAATGTAATAAATACATTAGTTCAAGCGTTTTCCAAATTTCAAACAAAATGTGCCATATAATATTGAATTTTTCCAACTCTCCCTCTCCCTCTTGAATACCCACATAGAGTATAAAGTATTTCACTGTGGAGGGTCATAAGTGTGACTTGAGTGATTATGAGTGTTTTCAAGAATCAAGTTTTCTTGTTCCCTTTAGGAATACAAAACTAGATGTCGCAATGGCCCCGAACAATGACACAGAGCTTGCTTAATCTCCAGAATTTACTAGTAATGTAGGTGATGCCTGAAGAAGGGCTTTGCCTTTTATTCCATGAGGATACTGTGCTTTAAGAAGGAAGAATAAATTGGATTTTGATTAAAACAATGGAAACAGTTTTTTGAAAAGCTTCACTCATACTCTCTTTTTTTTCTGGAAAACAACTTAAGCTTTCAGCTTCCACAGTCACTGTGTTTCCAGCCAAGGATTGAGGCCCCTAAAATATGTGGTTTGGATGCATTTTTTTTTTTCTAATTTGTCTAAAATTTCTCTTATTATGTCCAAATAAATATTCTTTTTTAAGCAGATCATGAGAGTAGAAGCATGCTATAAAGACAGGTGGACAGAACACAGAATAGGTGAATATGAAATGGTCAGGTTAGGCATGAAAAGTAAGTTTTCAACTGCTAGCACAGTGAGATTTTATGATAACTTTAATGAGATTGTGGTGACATGTAATGTGCCTAGTTTTAATATGTTGATGGATAGAACTGTAGGATATTCTTGCCTGTAATAAAAGAGACCGAGAAAATAAGTGCCCTGCAACTCTATGCCACATCATTTGGACATCCCACTCATATTCATTTTAATGGAAATTACGTGCCCAATTGCTAAGATAATTTTGAAAACATGTTTTGCTCTTTGAAAATTGTACAGGACCTTCAGAGAATGTGTGTTGTGTTGTCAAATGAATCTCCCTGTGAGCTAGATATCAATCAAAAGCACAACATTTTGAACCAACATTTTCAAAACCAGATGGCTAGAACTAGATTCTGAGATTCATTTTTAGGACTTCATTGAGTTTTCAGAAGTGCAAGCTTTAAAAATGGAGACTTCAGTAACAACGGAAAAGCTGATAGGCAGACTTTGGAAATAAGAGCATTCAGAACTACCCATGTGTCTGAACTCTGAAGAGCAAGGTACTTAGCATCATAGGCAGAATTTCTTCAATTTCGTGTATTATGATATTTTTCATGGATTTTCACTCAAAATCCTCTTCTTTTTTCCACTGCATTGATGGAATTGATCAGCTTTCTTACACTTATTTCATTACGCAAAAAAATCATTTGTGAAGCTGGATGGTCCTCATGCAGTTAGAAGAGGAACATGAGGATGTTTACTTTTACAACTGAACCACTTATTTTTATTTCTTTTTTTTTTGCTGGCATGGCATGGACAGTCTATCTCCATCTGTTCCCCATTTCAAGAAGACATCATTAACCCCACTCTTCTGGTAAAATGAATGAAATAAACCATGGCAGAGAAGAAGGTCCTTTCAAATTCTTTTAAAAATCCCCTAAGTCTGTGGAACAGACATGCTTTTTTGAACAAGTTTCAGAACGGTAACATGATTTACTGTATTTTCATCTCAAATTGCATCTACATTAAATCACTACTATATGGGATGTCAAGGTGAATGTAGCGATGGAAAGAAAAGCAGAACATATAAATATTTTAGGGATTTAAAGATAAGGGATTTAAGCATGTGCAGTGGCAAATCACCTCTAGAAAATTTGTTTGGTAGTTGTCAGCTTTTAGAGTCTGCAATAGGTAGACTTTCCATGACAATTGATGAGGAAAGTTTGCCTTATCCTTCAACCAGTACTGCCCTTCTAGGCAACCTGGACATCATTTCAGTAAGACCTACCACAAGTATGGGTCTGTATTCTCCTACAACCAATTATTTTATTCAGTTTCAGAGGTTACTTGGATTTTGGCTGAACATATAGAATGTAATTCATCAGTGAATTACAGAATCTCTTATGATTCATGCTTACATGGCTATTGGGAATTCATCTTTGGGAATTACTTACAGATGAGAGATTAAAAAAAAAGTCCTCCTGCCTGGATAGCATATATTTCTGAGATTTGAGTCAGTAGTGATACTGGGTTGTGAAGCAGAAAGGCAAGTTTTGCTAAAGAAAAGGAAAACAGGTACACCTAGCTCTGCCTCTGTCCTCTGATTCAGGAAACAGTTGTCCTATGGCTGCTTGATAGTGACTTTTGGACAGTCCATGGTTTGGTTACATTTTATGTCATAATTATGGAGTGAATTTGGTGCAAAGCGAAGTTAAACCATGACTGCTCTTCTTTCATTTAATCAATCATCTGGTTTTCTTGAAAGGTCTTTATTCAGATAATAAGGTCTTGGAGGAAGTGACACTAATCTATATCTGTAGAGTTGTTGCTGGCCAACAGTTAGGCCCACAGTGGCAATAAAGGGTTAAATTATAAAGAATAGATTTTTATCAATAAATGTTACATGTGTATATCACAGCTGTCTACATCAGAAATAATGTTTCCATGCCTCTTTTATAAATAGAGCGAAGAGGACACATTTCTTTGATCTGTTTCAGATACCCAGTTTATGATGAACTTAATAGCGACATGACTACTTCTTTGCACTATGTGACAGGGGTCGTGCTAGCTAGTTTAGAAGCAGTCACTAATATTTAGTCAAATCAATCATACCTAGATTTCTCAACACATTGTATATTTACTCGGTGCTAAAACTGCCTCTGTAATTTATGTACTCCATAAATAAAAGAACAACCAAAAAAAGTGGAGACTTGTAAAACAATGGCACTTGAAACAGTCTAGAAAATTCTTCTTTTATCACAGATGTTTACTTTTCATGCTTGAAAAGCAATATTTGTTAACACTATTGTTGGATCGGTTAAGCATAGAGAGTAAAAACACATTGCAATTTTCTAAGAGAAAAAGAAAAGGAACTAAACCCCTCAGAGAACAATGGTTGTAGTTTCTAGAGGTGATGTTGAGTCATCAACAGATTTCTGCTCCTGGAAGAATGTTTAGGAAGTGAAAGTGCAGTCTTGGGTATTGCAAACAGCCAGAATAACAACCAGACAAGATCAAGTGATATGATCTATGTCTGTGTTTTCTCAAAAAAAAAAAAGAGTAGGATTTTTGTTTGTTTTTTTTTTTTCCTCCTTATGGTGATTGTCCTTAAGAATTTAAAACTGTTTAAGATGGATCTGCGAAGGAATCCCCATTACATAGCATAGGTGCAACCTCAGCCAACAATTCTACCAATTAATTCTGAACTTCCACATGAGTCTCCAAAAATAGTTTTGTCTTTTAATGTTAAAACCAGAAAAATTACTTTTATCATTTTTATCTATTATGTGGCCAGGAATTTTCTAGGATTCTCACAAAAAAAAAAAAAAAATTGAAGAGTATGTCATTTATACTCTATGTGTCACAAGCCAGAAAGTCATGAGGGGAGAGGAAAGCATGACAGTGAGGTCATACAATTACCCAGGAGAAGAACTTATTAAATGGTTATGGTTTTTCCTCCTCTTTTCTTCAGTTAGTCTGATTTTCCAACAAGGTCTCTATGAACTCAAAAAGCTGGCATGGGGAGAGTGAATAAGGGTGAAAAAAAGTGTAACAACTTATAAGAAATTGTCAAGGAATGTACACTTCAAAAAAGAGGCTGTCAGTGGCTGTGTGATGTATGACTGGAAAGCAAGAAGAAATGTTGGAATCATATTATGGATGCATTAGAGAAAATGGTCATTGCAGAACGTTTAGAGGGATGTGGTTATTAAAGGAAGGAGTGTAGATAACTTCCTTTGATTATACTGGACTTCATAGACAAATTATTCTAGATGAGATATTCTACAGGAGAAGAGTAGGAATGAGACTATAATTCTAAAAGTTCTGGAGCACAGACATGTAAATTCTAAGTAGTCAGTCTGGTCATGGCAGACAAAAATCCATATAAACAGATGAAGAAGTAAACATGGAAAAGGGAGAGTCCTGGTGTAATGGTTGATAATGAGGAAACAGAGCTGCCAGTGGGGCTGCTGACAGAGCAGTTATAGAAATGAGCAGTGAAGAACAATCATGGGGGCCAGGGAGAAGCTGGCTGCCAAGAAGAAGGGAAATGACTAAATGCATTAAGGACAACAGGAAGATCAAATAGGCTTTGAGCCAGGCCAGAAAAAGAAATTGAAAAGGAAGCTACCAAGGCTCATGTGGTGGATTGAATGGGTATTCTGCAGTAAAAAGCAACAACTGAGATGTCATAAGGACTCTAAGATTTAGAAGAAAAAACAGAGATAAGACAGATCCCATGAAATTTCTCATACAAGAGAACAGCCCTTCATCAAAGTTCAGTGGCTTTTGATAATTGTCCTTGATAATTGTTTGCAAATTTGCTTCTCCTGACCTGTGCAGTGCTGATTTGGTGTACAGGGAATTCTCTGTTCCAGCAGTTTCTCATCACAACGGGAAAGGTTCATCTCATTCCGTGATGGTAGCTTTTTATGCCTGTAGCAATTCCCTCTGGTTACTCATGGATCATTTACACATCTGAGAATGTTGTTAAGAAGCTCCTGAGGTGGGAGGGGATTCCAGCTGTAGCAGCTACCTACTGCTCTTATTTCTTACGGCAGGCTCCTGAGAGTTACACAACTGCCTATTAGTAAGTTGATGATGGATGGAACAGCTGTAAATTTAAAAGTAATGATAAGCTTGAGACTCCTAAATTAGTTAGAAAACAGCAATTTTCAAATTTTAAACCAGACCTTGAACCAAGATCTTTTTACAGGATAATGCCACCAACAAGACAATAGGTCAGTGGTTAAAAGCTACAAGCATTTCTCTGTTCTTTCAAGTTGTGCTCCATCTTTTCTGAAAATAGACCATCAAAATCTCAGGCCAATTTACCACAGTGGTTCTAGTAAAGACTTTAATCATTTAACTGATCTGCTGGATCATAATCAGAAATTGATATGTTCCTTTCTACTTCATCTGTATTCTTCTGCAAAATCATCTCAATTCATTTTTTCGGGGAGGTAAGTGAAAAGCAAAGAATTAATATATTAAGGAGGCAAAACAAGAATAGTCACTCGAGGATGGTGAGAAAGAAGAAACAACAGAATAAGGAGGAAAGAAGAATAATGCAGCTGGTTCAGCAGAAGGAAAAGAGAGAGCACCATACCCCTGATGATTCTGCGAATTTCTTAAAGACACAATAACATTAAGAGAACACTCTGGGAAGGTGAAAATGAGAGAATGAAGAAGATGTGAACTTGTTGTACAGAAATCTTGTTTTCCTTCTTGCCTTTGACAGAAAGCCAGAAATATATCTGAAAGGTCAAAGAGATTCCTACTGAAGGAGAAATTAACAACTTTTCTGGAGAGAGAAAACTCTTGTTCCAATCATACTTGCAAGACTGAAAGGAACAGAATGAAAGGTGACCATTTTTTTTCCCCTATTGTTTCATCTGCTGGTCCTTTCATCTCAAGGACTGATTGGTGGGCTTGACCTCACCTAAATTTAGAAATCTTCATCTGAGCTAATTTTAGCACACACAGATTTAGCTGTTTTTGGCATTCATTCACTACCAGTTAAATAATATGCATCCATAACATTAGGACCCCAGAGAACTCTAGGCAGAAAGAGAAGACATCAGAAGGTCTTGGAGGACAATTCTTTTCTCAAACAAAACTGTATCTTTGCTGTTTGAGTTTTTGTCTTAGTTTTGATGTATGTCTAGACTTGGTCTACACTGAGTAATGAATTATGTAGAAGGTGTCTCCTTGGCCTAACAGATTTCAAATACCTCTTCCTTTTGAATTTGAAAATCCTTGAAATGATTTATTGTAACGCCAACTCAGTCTAAAAATATCAATGCCCTATGTAGTTCATGCCAGGGAACAGAAACAAAAAAATTGAATTTTAAAATGCACACAAAGAAAGAACACAGGGGAGAGCAATATAAATTTAGTGGTTCTATTTTCATCTTCAACAAGCATTAGTACTAATTATTAATTTTTCTGAAGAAGCACATGATTAGTGAAGGAGTACACAGAGTACTTGTTTCACTTCATACTCGGGTTATTGTTTTTTTATGGAACTAAAGTTTATATGTTTCTTCTGCTGGTCTTTTCATCTGAAGGACTGATTGGTGGGCTTGACTTCACACAGAACATGACAGAAGGACTAAATAGTATTAGTAGGCACTTTTAGTTAATGTCCAGAGTCTTATATATGGAGTTCAATGGTGTTCTATGTGAAAATACGCAGCATATGGAGAGTAGGACTCAGGGAGAGCAAAGCCAGGTAGTGAGATCTGTGTAGGACTGTACAATACTGGCAGCAGATACATCCACAGGAAAGGAAGTTCAGCCCAAGACTTCAGTGCCTGACTTGTCTATCCCAGTTATTCATATGATTCAAAGTGAATTTTTATGGAACTGCTCACATGCTTAAACATTAGGCCAAAGTTAGGCCTCTGTTTAATTGTTTTTCTCTTCTATTCACCAATTCTGTGTAAAACATTTCTAAAACAATTCAATTACAATAATCTCATAGTGTACATGAAAAAGGAGAGGAAAATTAGAACACCAAGACACTTTCTTTCCTTTGGTAGTTTTTCCTGTGAAGACAATACTTTTATTGATGATTTTTTGTACCACTTTATTGCTGTGTTTGGATCAGCTCCGCAGTACTTTCCAAATTTAAAAATGAAACGTGTGACCCTCTTCTTTTGTTGTCCCCTTTAAAAAAAAAAAAGTGACTGAACATTCTCATCTGACATCAGCTATGTGCCTTACAGAGATGATTCATGAGATAATAAGTCATGGGGAAAATTAAAGGGTAAAAGGGCACCCTGAATCCTATTACTTTTATTTCTCTGTTGATTTGGGGCTTTTTTTAAATGGGTGGCCTTTTACTGGTTCCCTATCTGTTTTTATGATTTCTGCTAGTCTTTATGTTCTCACAATAAAGTAGTGGCACAATCACTGAAAAGGGAAAAATAATCAGAAAGCAAAATACCACTTCAGTTTCACTCAGATATATCACAACCATGACTTTCCTGGAAGAATCAAGGCTGATGTCAAACTCAAGCAACATTGGCCACGAACAAAGCACAACCAGCTGATGTGATACTTTTTCACTGCTATTGTAACTGAGGCTGATTTCAGATCAAACCATAGAGTATACAGATGTGTTTAAACAAATATTTTGCCTAAGAAGAATTTTTCAGCTGTGAAACAAAGTTTAGCGTGGAAATTTACTGACAGGTTAGAATACAATATTTAATTAGAATAGTTGACCTTCAAAGCAAGTCTAAACTTCCATGCTGTTAAGAATATCTGTCCAATATCTCAATTAATATTATTCAACTGTAGACAGCTTTTTGACCCCACTGCACAAAAAAGGCCTATTTCCTCACCTATTGTGAAACTGTGCTCTTGAAAGTGTGAAACATCATTATTTCTCCATAATTCTAACTCTGAATATAGTCCTAGAATTGACTTTTTTTTAACAGACATAAATAAACTTGCATAGCATGCCCAAAGTAAGAATATGTATTTTTAGTGCCATTTTAAGCTAAGTTCAAGTATTGTTTACTTTACCAATCAGTTGGTTTTGTTATTGTTGTTTATGTGATGTTATAAGAACATGAATTTAAACTTCAATATTGAAAACAGAGATCAAAGGGAAAAAAATCAATTTTCACACTACAAGATTCTTGACATGGTGAATTATTTTATTTTACTTTAATAATGCAATTACAAATATGATTAATGATGTGTAGTGGCCTCAGGAGAATATCTTCCTACCTATGTTTTACAAATATGAGAATAAGATGCCAGTGAAATGCTGTCCACACTCTTATCTCCATAACAACCATCTTCCAACACCAACTCCCTCCAAATATGGACTAAAACTAAACTTTGATTTCTTCCATTCTTGCACAGTGTTGATATAAACATTAGTGCCATTTTGTTTATCCATTTGTGAATGTTATTATTCCTCAAAATCATCACAGTTGTCCTTAAGATCCAACAAGTGATAATATCTACATATTTGTGAAGAGATGTTTGAAGTGCCCATGATCTGCTTGATAACGCCTTATTGCACAAAGAATTTTCCTTTACTGTGCCACAGTACAGTGGAGGCCAGAATTTGGTCCAGTTGTTCAAATTTTGGGATGAAGCTGTTAAAAAAATTCAACCATAACAATATGTCTCTTTTGGGACACGAACTGCTGACACATGTTTTTTGTTTGGCCAGTTAGTGTGATAACTGAGTTGGAAAACTCTCTCTGGTAACACGAATGTAGTCACAAATATGTCATCTTCTCATACCTTTATGGAAAACCAGTACAGCATTCCTGTCTGTCTTCAACAAAACTAATTAGCAGGCTAATGAGGGTAGCAGATTGCACATTTTCCTTTGGGTTTTCAAAGGAGATGAAGGAAAAGTCAGTATTATTTGCACACTGCTACCTGTTTTCCTTTTGCTCCTTTGAAAATTCCATAATAAAACATAGAGATACAGACATACATAAAGAGCAATCAGGATATAGATCATATGTAATTAAATAAAATATTTTCTTTAACAGAAGCCTTGCAGGCTCATGTTTTTAGTTGCTTTTAAAAATTCCTCTTCTATAACAAAATATTTTTGCCTTTAATGCTTCTGATATTTATGCATAGCACTTTGTTATTTGTGTATTTTTCGATTCTTATTCTAATTTCATTCTCATCCAGGGTTTGTAGTAATATGGAGGATTTTTTGTAGAAGATTTGGTCTTTCTGACACCAATGTATCAGAGTGTGTATTGTGGCTGGGTCCAATTTTGTTGACTTTCCATTTGCAGACATTTTTAATGATCTCACATAGCATTTCTCTTAAGCACGAGAACATGCTGTAGCTGCATACATTTGACTGGACAGATTATGATCTTGACAGATTTTCAGATTTTACACAAGGTCTACATCTTCCTGTACTGCACACTGGAAAACATTTTTCCATATTCATTATTAAGAAAAATGTCCACCTTTTTAGGGGAAAATAAGTTAGGACTCACTTTCATAAATTCCAGATATGAAAGAATTTTAAGATAAGGACATTTCAAACTGGATTTATTCATTATATTGTGTAAAAATGGACATTGCCCAATAAAAAGTTTTAGCAGTGTCTTCACAGGATCTTCATAGTTTCTATATTCCTGAAATATAAATCTTAGTGATGAATGAATTTAGAGATAATAGTATGATTTGCTTCCTTTGCTTAAAATGTTTGCTGAAAACACACTGGTTTATTATCTCTCAGATTAATTTCATTCTGTGCAAGTATATTTAAGACTGTGTGAAATGAACTGGAGACAGAATAAAGCCCTAAACAAGTTTAAAAAAAAAAAAAAAAAAAAAAAAAAAAAAAAAAAAAAAAAAAAAAAAAAA
>VZTI01004257.1:1027144-1044411 GCA_013397865.1 Struthidea cinerea
AAAAAAAAGAAAAAAAAAAGAACATCAGTCCTAACAGTGCTCATCAGGCAATTTTCAAATCATGTGTCTGGTTTTGTCTGGAACAAGACTGTACATTGCAGTACAGTGTCTACTAATTCCATGTCATGTTGAAACTTTTAAATCCCAGCCTTTTCTTGGTCTGAACTTTTTATAAAAAATACAAAAGATGTGGAAATGTTTAGCATAGGATAAAAAGTATATGTATATGTATATGCATTTTCAATCTAATCAATAAAAATCCTGCCTTTTGGAGCTCAGAACACTTATAGTTTAAGAGATGCGAAATGATATCCAAGAGGATGTTCCATTAAACTGAGATTAACTGAACAGTAAACATCACAACTGAAATAATTTTAAAACTTATTACTTTCTTCAGTGTGTTTCAGAAAAGAAAAGAGACATCAGCTTAGGCATATTTTTATTTGCTTTTCCAGAACAATACTTCCGGTCTACTTAAAGAAATACATAAGAAGAATCACTCACCAAGTCAGGCCGTCCACAACATGTATATTTTGTCTCCTAGAAGTATTCTGTATCTAAAAAGCCAGCAATTCATCTCTTTTTTCTTGCCAGAAAAACCCTTTTTTTGCATTTGTGGTGTGGAATAGGAATGCAGCAGACGTTTGGTAGGAAAAAGTTCCATCTGCTAAGAGGCTGAAGATAGGAGCATAAGCTTTGCTCTGGACTTGTACTTACATCTCAGCTGTATAAGGGAAGGAATCAAAAGTGATGTTAACCACATCAATCCTTGCTTTCCCATGGATCCCATTCCCTGTAACCATCCTGGTCATTATATACCTATCTCAGTATATGGCCTGCATCTTTTTTCATGTAGCAAAAAGGAAGGAGTTGAATTTTAAGTCAAGTATGTAACATACTCATGGGTGTTTCTGATTTTGTTGTAGATACTTGATGCCGAGCAAAATAACAAAGAGCAACATTGGCTCCTTCTTAGTTTCCCAAATATTCCACACTTCCATAAGAAGAAAAACATACTTCAACAGCCCTGGAACTCTTCTGCTTCCAGTGATATGGAGATATGCCAAATTTCTTCATTTAAATCCATCCCAGTAAGAAATCAGCTGCACTGTAAACTTTCTTTCTCCTTTGTTCCTTCTTAAAAAATGCTCCCTTTTCCTCATCTGCTATGCCCTGTGTCTACAGCAAAGGAGGAAACATGAGAAAAAACCCATAACACCTGCTGGAGACAGTAAAGCAAAGATAATTATGTACCTTTTGTGGAACACCTTCAAAAATTCAACCCCTAGTGTCTAAGCATTTTTAATTTCCAATTGCATATGATTCTTCTTATAGGTGGTAATGATTGATGGCAGCGTGTTAAGCAAGTCAGTTCAGGAAGGAAAAAACCAAACAGGTTGTGATGAGGAAATTGTTTAAACAATATGAAACTGCCAATCTAAATTTAAATGTGCCCTTTAAACAAATCCATCCTCTCTACCTCTCTTTTGCGAGTGCTGTAAATATGTCACTTCTGTTTTCTGTCGTTTCAGACTCTTCTTATCTCTTAATACAGTCTGATGGAAATATTCCACTAGCTCTTTCCCCCTTTTCAACATGTCCAAGGAAGCAGGGTTACAAAAAACAGGGCAACACTGAAAAACTTCTATTTGCATGATCGTATCTCTTGCCAATTTTCACTTCTGCTCTCAATTTATTCCACACAGCTGATTTTAATAGCAATAACAAAGTTTCTGATATGCACAGTATGCTTTTTTGAACTTCATTTTAAAGAAGTAGGCTAAAAATTTCCAAAGGCAGCTTTTAATTCCTGTTGTAGTGATGATTTAAGCATCCAAATTAAGACAAGTGAGAGCCTATTTTAGAAGTGCTGAGCATCAGCAAGTCTGAGTTCTAGAGCATTAAAACTCAGCACAGCCAAAGGATCAAGCAGGCACATACAAGCACTCCAAATCAGAGACTGCTTTTGGAAAATTTAGCCTTGTTTCTTAAGGGTGAAATCTCGGCCTTTCAAAGTCAATTACAAATCTCCCAATGACTTCAATAGGCTAGGATTTCACCCTTTATATTTTATAGGAAAAAACAAGCAACATCATACAGAAGTTTCTCTTTTATGATTTTCTTGATGTTTGCTCAACCCTGGCTTCCCTTTAGGTAGGAAAAATCATGGTTTTAATTTAAACTCCATAAAAACAAATAAACAGTAGCTTAATTACAAGGGTGGATGGGATGTTTCACAATGCTTAAACTAATGTAGTAAAACACCAAGTGTTTGAAAAAACATTTTTAAAACTCAGAAAACTTTAAACTGTAGTGTGTCTTCTCCTCCCTATTCCCAACAATGCTGGAGTTGCTAATTTTACAGCACAAATGGGAAACTGATGATAATTCCTAGTAAAGTAGGTTCCATTTATTTTGACTGATGCCAACAGCAGTACTGTAGAATAACATTTTCAATTGCTTTATCTGCAGTAGGTTGCTTCAATATGTACCTCTAAGACATATTGTGTTTCTGCTCCAACTATATGATATTGATCACTTCCCATTTACTTAGGTACTATAATCTCATGTTCACAAATGTCTTATGGTTGTGTGAACATAAAACATTTCTGTGCTTATAAAAATAATTTATAAAATAATTTTACCAGTTGCCATCCTTATCTTTACTGATGATTCAACAGGGACAGTATTACAACATAAAAAATGAAACACAAGTAGTATATATGTTTTTTAACACATACACAGTCTGTTGTTCCTTGAATTGCTCTGATCAGGTGAAAATGGACAAGTAAACTGTAGGTCCTACAAAATCACTAGTAAGATTCAGAGGTTCTTCTGCTCTGTATCTGTGACATATTAAAAAATGTTATGGTCTGTCAGTTCAAAGACTAAATGAATTATTTATCTGTTCCACTCCTTCCACTTGCCCATTTCTCCACATGTTCATAAAACAAGGATTAGCCATGATAACATAAAAAATACAGCTCTTTGTTTTGAATATATACATGTCCCATCTATGTTGACTTGTTTTCCATAGGAAGATTAGATACAGAAAGGTTTTATCTGGTGATTCCCTGACCACTTCCTTTAGGGACTAGTGCAGAACCAAGAACACTGTTGGTCCATATATGGAGGGTCTTTGCATGGAAGAAGGTTTTGAGAAAAATTGCATCTCTTCTTTGGGGGAATAGGATGAGGATAAATTTTTTATTTGAAACTTACGCTGCTCCTTTTCTGTTTAGAGGTCAGAGATCTGACGACAGATTCCTTTCTGCCTGCAGGTGGTGGTGTCAGCCGTGCACATATTACCTTTATTTAATTTCATGTGGTGTGTCAGCACTAGTGGCTAGACAGTGAAGAGGCCTTATTTCCTACACAGATTTGTTCCTTGAGCCAAGCAGCCTACATAGAGTACAGCTAGCCTTTATGGGAATTAAGCTCAAGGAAAGAAAACTTGTCCCGCCTTATTTCAGTGGTTAGTTGTTTTCAAACAGATTGGTGAAGCAGTCTATGGCTGGAGGGTCTCATTTGTGGAGGCACCAAAAGACAGACAACCTTTGATCATTACGCCCAAAGCACAACACTGGATTCCATTTTAGAGCGCAAGAGTAATTTTAGAAAATTTCCCTTCAGCAGCCAGCAAAGGTAAAATAACAAGAGAATGGAAAAGACTTTTTCCTTGCTGTGTGCCTAGAGGTCATATTTTCATCTGAGCTCCCCAAAGTCACAAACTTTACTTTTGTAAATTACACTCATTGCCATTCAATATCAATGCTAAATTTTAGTCATCCTGTTAAGCTGCTTTTTTCCTGGGTTTTTAACCAACCAAAATACTGCTGGTTGTTTCTATAAATAAAAGAGAGCATTGACCCAGTGTATTTAATCTGGATCTCCTTTTGGACACTGTAAGCTTGCTTCCAGGATTTTAAAAGTCTCTTAATAGAGAGTGTATCCTTACCTACCCACCTATGAATTCTGTGTTTATAATGTTCTTAGAAAATGTGCTTAGAAAATAATGTGCTTCACTAGCCCACTTTACCTTTTGCCTGGCAATACTCCTGAGGCATCTGTTCTCAGATCAAGGGAACATTGAAAGGCCTTAAATCTGATATGTCAGACAGCTGTGCTAATTTAACTAAAGGGGCTACAAGAGAGGATGGAGAGAAATCTATAAAATATTTGGCTGACATTTGAAAAAAGAGATAGGATGTTTTCTTGTTAACCTTTAGATCAGCCCATTACATAAATTGTGACAATGTTCTCAGATTAAATGAGACTGTATTCTGTCTTAGCTCTAAATTTATCACTTCAGCAAATGAATTCTACTGTAAATTCTGGCAATATATCTTTTAAAGAATGCTGTTTATCTCACTGGCGAAACAGAGTGCTGATAAATAAGGAGCACAGCCTTTTGGATGAAACATGGTAAAGATGGATTGAAGAGAAGATTCAATAGCATTGCTTTCCTGCTTCAGTGTAGGAATGCTCCATGTTATATGTCTGATTAAATTAGAGCTTTCTCATAGCATTTCTGTAAGTTCTGAGAGGATAAGCAAAAAGATCTATGAAACGTTGCTTTCTCATAACATTTGATTATGTGAATTCTAATTACATATGAAAAGCATTTGTACAGAATTCAATGATGAATGGTTGTTCAGCAGCAGCTTCAGCTCCTACTTAGGTTTCCATTCGCTCTAAATGAATAATTTTCACCAACTTATGTCTATAAGAGCAGGCTGACATGCTCATTTAAAATGTCATTTTAAATAATTTAATTTTAAAGTCTCCTAAAATTAAAACAATTTTAATGTATTTTTTTGAGTTCCCCAATGGCTAAACCCTGCACTAGTTTCTAAGTGATTAAAATTTCTTTGTGTTTACTCAAAACCTGAGCAATACAAGAAGCTGAAGTATAGAGAGCTTATGGAAATCTAAAATGTCCATGTACATTTTTAGGGAGAGAGTAGAAAAAAGTTGGGAAAATTATTTTAGATTAAAATATGAAAATGTGATATAAGAGTATGAAATTTTATCAGAGGCTTTCAGTTTATAAAAATTTCTTTCTAGAAATGATTTATTCAACTTCTGTAAAAAATGATATTAAAAGATTGAGAAATCAAAGGTAAAGGACAAGAACCTTCATTCCATTAGGATAAATTGTGAATTTTTGAAATCTAAAAAACCCTACTTTCAATATTAGTACCTAAACTGCACTAAAGAAGCAGTAAGGAGTTGCTAAAACTTTCCAAGTCAAGGGGTTACACACATTGTAGTCTTCAGAACACTTTGATTATTCAAAGGGTAAACTGTCAGAATTGTTGTAAACTCTGCAATTTTTGAACTATAATTGCATGACTCATGCAAGTAAAGCCTACTTGCCTAAATAAAGCAAATATTGTTCCTTACAGGGAAAAAAAAATATTTTCAGTAAGTTTTTGTGTTCTGAGGGAACTGAAGAGAGTGGACCAGAAAGCAGAAGTATAGATAATCCTACCAGTCCCAGACACTAATTTTGTTGAAGGTTGCAGTGTTTCTTTATTTTATCTTTATTTATCTTTATTTAGAAAGTTTGTTGGGTGATGGTGACTAATAGCTGAACATCTGGATGCAGTGACCTTTAAAAGCCTTTAGTCATTACTGTGCCCAATTAAACTCAATATCAACAGAAGTGCTTGCATTTTGACTGGACTAGTATAAATCACTTTGCAAATACATTATGCAAACAGGGGGAAGTATTACCATCCTGGGCTCATTCCCCTCTAAATGACTTCAGCAGGATGGGTCAGGAGCTAAGGATCTGTTTTCGTTTTTGTTTCCAAAGTACAAATTTTGACAATTAAGAAAATTAATTTATGCAGTTAGCTGGACCAAATAGCTAAAAAACTTCATTGAGGAACACAACTGCAATTTATCTAAGTCAAACATACAAAAATTATCTGGGATTCACATCTCATACAGAGAGAAAATAACTTTTAAGAAAGTTTTTTAAAGGTCTAAGTGCATAAACAGCCATCTCATAAAAAGGATATTAGTAGTAAGTAGGGAGTCTATCTGGAATGGGAAAAGGAGCGATCATTAAAGGAAGCTTTACTTTAAAGGTCAAAAAGTGCAAGAACAAAGCGACAATTTTGAAAAGTCAAGATGAGTTTGCCTTTATAAAGGAAAATAAAACAGGTGAGCAGAAGGTTCTTCTAATAATGTCTAAAATGTGGAAGTCTGACTCCTGTTCAGTGAGGCATCAAGATAAGAGACAACCTAACACAGCACCAAACCCCAAAATTCAACCGAGCAACTGCTGGAATGAGGAGATGGATGGACCGGGGATCAGCTGACGCACTCCCAGCCTCAGGCTTCAGGCACCTCCTTGGAGACAACAAGAAGCCATGGCCAGGCTGGGACTTTGGCCAGCAGGAGGGGGTTAGAACCAGGCCAGAGAGGGCAATCAGGGTCAGTGCCTGTCCAGGATGGCTGGGCAGGGCTGTGTGGACAGGGCTGTGGTGAGGCCAGGCTGGGACATCAGCTCAGTAGGGCCCATGTACAGGGTTGTAGCAGGGCTGGAGATGTGTCCTCTGGCTTCTCTGGGGCAGGGACTGATGGCTCCAGGGCTGGAATGCTGTCCTGCACCATGGCAGGGGGAGCATCAGGGGTGGGGAGGGGCATTTGTTTGCAAAGAAAGGCCCTCTTAACATCCCCGGTGTTAAGACTGAAGCAGAGTAATCAGAAGCCTGGTTTTCCCACGCTCCTTTAAAATCAACGGAAAAAAAATCCTCTATGAACAGCAGCTCAAAGCCCCTAAGATCTAAACTCATGTCTGAACATTCCTGTCTCTCCATCAACAGGTCTTTGGGCGGTTTCTGCATTCATATGTTGTGAAGTGATATGCTGAATTTAGGAGGGCTGGAAAGCATCACTTCAGACCTTAAAGGAAACTGACACAGAATGTAGCAAGAAATAATAAAGATTCTGTCAGGTTGAAGATTGTACTTCATAGCTAGAAACTGTACAACACAAAATTGTATTTAAAAGAAGAAAAATGAGATCTTGGGTGGCTGAGGAACAATTGTTTAACCTTTGTAATATGGAACACCTGGAGAAAGTGTAGTCGAAGATTTCACAATAAACAGAAAATGACATAATACACAATGAGTTTATCAAAGTTAATCATGGCATGCCAACAGGAAACATTTGATGTCACAGTTTTCCAGACAGTGCGTCTATCCAAAGAGCATTTTGATATCAAGTCATATAGGAAGCTATTAATTTTACTGCAATAAAATTATGGATTTGTGAAAGTAAGATAACAATAGATTGTGGTGAAGGTAACTGTCAGGCTAGAGACAGTGTAATTCTTTGGAACTAATGTTCAGTATTTCTAATTAGTGGTAACAGAATAAAAAGTAGACATGTTTCCATAGAGCTTTTCAATAGTTAGAAGATGTTGTGTGTACCTAGACTGGGTGTCACTTTATATTTCATAACTATTAAAAGTCCCAGTTCCTTAACTGTTTGCACTGATGACCTACCTGGAGCACATCACAGATCCTTCTAGTCCAGATATTTGAGTGTCTGGCAGAAGCGAGGCTGCTGTGTGTCTGGACCTTGCCCTGAGGTAGTCTTAGGAGAACTCTTAACATAAAGAAGGTTAAATATACACATTGTCAATGTAAGAATGATGACTTAGAGCACTGAAGTGATTAAAATGAAATTCAACAGTTCAATGTGCCCAGACTTACATGTGGATCTCAGAAAAATACCATATAGTTCAACAGTCATAAATACAGAAGCAGAGAAAAATCAGGTATTTAAATTTAACTGAACACATTGAAAGAACTCAATCCTTTTGTTCTGGTGAAGAACAGAGAGATATTGCTGTTCTCTGGTAGTGCATCTCTATTAGCAACAGGAAGCTGGCAAAATAGAAACTGATTTGGAGTCGCTGACCCCAACTGGAAAACTCTCAGGGAGCACTAACATTTAGAAGGATGCAAAGACTTTGCAATAAATATAGCACTCTTACAAGTTGTGTCTAAATTGAACTATAGACGTGAATGCAATGTGAGTCAAAATCTCAACTCCTGGTAATTCAGATTAGGGAGCAAGGCTGAACAATTTCTCTGATCTTATCCAATTTCCTGGATCTTACTGACTGCAAACGAGAGAAGGGAAGACGGGAATATGATTTGTACCTACCGTGGAATGGAGGTTAATTGAACTAAAGAAGCAAATGTTTCATTATTTGCACAGCAAAACTAAAAAGGCTGAAAGAAACAAAAATATAATTAAGAAAGTCATAATAGGAAAAGACATGGAACAATATTCTCTCACAGCAGACAAAAATTACAAACATTTTTGAATTTAAGCCTCTAAAAAATGTTATTGCATTGTAAGGTTAAAAGTCTTCACATTTATATCTGGTTGAGGAGTGAAAGATAAAGGAATATATTCAAACAATTCATGAAGTAGAACTCTAAGCAAAACCAAATAGACATCTGACTTGAATTTTAAATATTCTTGACAATTATGTACATGGAAATTGAATATAATTAATTTTATCCTCTTAACTTGTCTTTATTATAAGAAGTACCAAAAGGAAAATGAACTGCAATGATTACTGACCTAACTATGTAAGTATCCACAGCCATTTTCTCAGATATTGCCTTGCTCAAACCAGAACTGGAAAACCTTTCAGCTGACCTTTTGGCTTCAGTCTTCCTATTTTCTCCCTCCTTTCGTTTTTATGGATTTATTCCAAAGACAATTTGGCAGTAAATATCTTATTTCTTTTTCACCCAGTCTGTGACTTTTTTTAAATTCAGATATCTGCATCACATCTGTGGAAAAAAAAGAATGTGCCATTATTGAATTTTAGAATGAAAGACCTGAACTTCATAAGTGATTTTAAATTGATGAAAAAAATTGCACATCAAATACTGTCACAAGACAAAGTAAGAGAAACACATACTCATCAGGGCAGTTGCTGTTTTCAAATCATGTTCCTGACAACCTGTTGCTATGTAAATCTAATCTCTGCAAAAGCTATATCTCTATATATGTTTATGTAAGTTACATAAGGAAGGTACAGCATAAATCTGTGTTGTTGAGGTCACTCAAAACCCAAGTCCTGAGACAAGATATGCAGCTCATTGTCTTGGATTCATGGTTTCAGATGTCTGGAAGGTGTCTCAGTGCAGAACTCAAAGCCTCCTGCCTCAGCACTCCTCACAAATTAATATGATGCTGGGCATGTCCAGCCTGGCCCTCCACAAGTGTTGTGGATAGTAAGAAATATGACATGGCTGTTCCAAGGAAAGGAAGGACTCCTTAAGAGATTTGCAAACATTGCTGTAGACTCAGAAGGCAATTTAGGGTTTGCTACAAAAGCTGCAGGCACTGAAACAACATGGACCTCAGCTCGCATATGTACTCTAAGTTGTGGGATTTTTAACAGCCCTTGCAAGTGTTCATCATAAAATCATTGGCAGGTTTTCACCCAGATACACTGAGACAGAACAAGTTAGTGCTGAGAGGCAGCTGTAACACCACAAACCCAAACCAATTTTTTCTGGAGTGGTCCTCTGTCTAAGATCAGGATTCTCACAATTCCCGAAAATGTCTGTGATAATTTGCTGACTACAAGGAACTGTTTTCCTATTTACTGCATGTTTCAGTCATGGCACGCACTCAGATCCTGTGTGTTGAGTATTTGTTGTTGCCTGCCTTGCAGATTACTCTCACGGAAAGAAAGAGCATGTCACAAGAGACAATGCATTATCAGTGGTGATGGGAGCAAATAAAAGCTGCAAGGTGCTATGATGTATTTACCTTTGACTGCAAGATCCTCTGTTTGGATTTAACCAATTAGCTTCTCAGAAGTTTGCTCATCTGAGCAGCAGCTGTTTGCCATATGGATCAAAACTGCATTTGGCAAATGGAATCACTTCCTCATGCCCATCGCATTTTCATGTACAGTCACATATCAGAATGTTTAAGGGAGGAGTTTGCTGGTCTGCTGAGGGTGGTTCAGCTGAGAAGTGTTTCTTTTTTATCCCAGTTTTCTTTTTTTTTTTTTTGTTTTCTTTTTCCCAGAATGTTCTTCTCCTGCAGAAGACTTAAAAAACAGCAAAACAAAAAGTCCTAAAACCAAAACTTACAAAGTAATATGAGGAAAACAACAGGTAGTGGAAAAGCAAGGGGGAAATATGTTTTAATCTTAGCAAGGAAGAAATATGTTTTAATCTTAGCAAAATACGACAAACACTCTGAGTGAAAGTCTGTCTCTAAGGAAGTCAGAAACACTGTATTTATTGTATCTTCTAAATAATGGATTACTATCAACAGATATGATAATTTAAGCAAAGAATATGAAGATGATGAGTGTCAGTTACCATATCAGTGCAGGAAGCATTAATAGTTTTAATACTTTAAAATTTTGACAAGGAACTTTCCAGTTTAACGAATTAAGGCTCAAATCTATGAAACAGGATTATGCAAATAGAAAGAAAAAACCCCTTTCCCTGGATGGGTTATAATCCTACTAGCACATAATTCCTTTTTAGTTATAGACTTCTAGCACTGCTCATGCAAATCTGCCACAGCAGATTTCATGGTTTTAATGAATGAACAGAGCCTCACAACACCTTCTGGTTGTTATGGGTTAGAATTGTTGGAACCAGTAACTAAAATGAATAAGATTAAGAAATTTATTCATGGACATAATGCATATCCAGATTTACATATTATGTTCACATGTTCCCATATGGATTCCTACACTAACAACACAAATCACAGAACATCAGAGAGATAATACATACATAAAAATTAGGTAATGTGTAATTGTGGATTTATTTATAACTTTGGGATTCTGTCCTCGTGACCAGAACACTGATTCATCAACCTCTTCACTTCTTGACTCATTACTTACCTAATCAGAACCTTAGCTACACAGGAAATGACTTTTTATTATCAAAAGGATTATTTTTATTATTTTTACTTTTCTACTTTGTTTTTACAAATTCCTATTGATTTTTATTAATTTTGGTTAATTTCTTACAAATTCCTATTGATTCCATGTTACATCGCAAATATACAGACATGGAGTTTCCATGCACTTCCACTGGTTTCAGTATGGTTTTCTAGTTCACTTCTGGTACATTAAAGCAACATAATTTCTGTATGTTACCTACTTTTTCCTCATGGGATATATTCCCTTAATACTTAGAAATTTTTCCTATGAATTTACTTATCTTCTTGCAATCAAAATCAATGAGCAAATTTCAGCTAAATAGAGTTAAGTTGAAGACAGCCAGAAAGGTGGGCATTTGACTAAGAGAAAGCAAATGCTTCCAGAATACTTTGAGGGCGATCTGGAAGTCACCCTGAAATTTATTCTATCCAGGCTATGCTACAATGAAACCTAAGTGATTACTTCTGATTTAAATGCTCAAACCCTGGACATCTAGCATTAGATGAAATTAATACAACACAAAATTAATAACTAGGTACAAGTGAGAGGCCCACATAAACATATTGGATATTGGAAAAATATCCATTAGTAGGGAGTCATAATGGAATTTATTGTTTGTTTGTGACCAGTCAATGTGTGTATGCCACAGTGCATGGCAAAATGGTGTGTGTGTCCTGTTCCCAGCTCACCGCTGAACCCACCAGCACAGCTGTTGCTGCAGGATGTGACAGGTACCTGAAGGCAGCTCAGGGACAAACAGGAGTGTTCTCAGGAGGAGATGTGCACCCAGGAAGCTGGGCTTCCTCTGGTAAGGCTGGAGGACTACAAGGCAGAAACATGTAGGAAATGTGAGATATAACACGACATAACTACAGAGTATTAGGCAGAAATACATATTTTCCCATCTATGTAAGAGGGAATCAGAGGTGTAATGATTTGCCTCTCTTCTAGCAGTATTTTTTTAGGCTTCCTGGACTCTAGAATATATCTGAAAGTATTCTTATGTTTCTTATTTTCACTTCTGGTTCCCTGGTGTATATATAAAAATGTCTTTTCAAATGGATTTGTGGGTAGGCAACCTTCCATTCTAAACACAGATGGTACATCTGAATTTATTATTTAGGCATGCTAAGTGGAACACTTTTTTACAGACTATTGTAACTACACTTTTTTCTCACTGACTTAATACATTTGGATATGACACAGTGACTCTTTAAGAGTATTTGTGCTCTATTACCTATTTAATAAAATGAATAAGCCAACTGTTTTATACCTTTGCTGCAGTTGCTCTTCCTGCTTGACTGCAGAGATTTTTACCTACTTAGAAGGTCGCGTCATTGTCTTGATACTCAAGTATGTGATCAGCCTTGGCTTAAACAGTGTGATGCACTGGAGAAAAAATTATCTTCCCTCCTGTTTCAGCTATGCCATATTTGATTGAGTACTTGTTTCACCATGAGTGCTACTTCACTGGAATTTTTGCTGGCCAGAGGACCTATGATTTTCAGTGAATGTGCATTATTCCGTCCTGACTTTCTCTTCTTCGAATTTCATCACAAAAGCTAGATGTTCATTCAGACTTGATTTTACAAGGCAATTTTTTTTTTTTTTTGTGAATGTTTTGACTCAGGATAAAACTCTATGAGTTTTTAATCAATAGTTTGTGTCTTATTTTGGAGTCAATGTCCTTTGAAGTACCTCCTTTCATAAGAATAGTCCCACATACCTAGAGCCAAGGAAGTTCTTTTGAAAAAATATCTAAAAACATGAATAGTCCCATAGATATGAATGGGAGATAACCAAGGAAAACCAAATTTGTGAGCATATTTTGTTATCTCTTTAAAAATGTGTCACCCAGAACAACAGCTAGGTAATGTTGTTCAGATGTGATCTTTGTGAGCAGTAGAAAAGCTGGTCCCTTTTTTACGGAGAAAAGCTCCATACTTGAACCGGCTGCTTTTTACAGCACTGGTACTTTATCTGTAGTGGGTGGACACACTGATGTGATAGAACATTTCAAGCTCTTAGTATCTTTCTACCTCCTTAAAAAGTTTCTTTGAAAATCTACCGGCAGAGAAGCATCTTTGGTTTAACTGTAATTGCATTTCAGTAGTTGTTCTGGTATGAGCAAAGTCAGGAAAGATGACCATGGACAGGATGGCAGGCAGCATATCTCAGTATGCCACCTAAAACGCCTACTCTCTGGGATTGTAGCTGCTAAATTTTGCCCCCAGAGTCATGATTCTTTGTTAACTTTTCTTCTTGTAAACTTCTCTTCTACTGTTTGTTTCATAGGCCAAAATTTAATTCATAAATCTTAGCCTACATAACTGTATTTTCAAACTGACAATACATAGGAGGACCGTGGGGTTTTAATAAAACTTTTAAGAGAGAGAAAGTGAAAAAGAGAGAAAGAAAGAAAAACACAAATGTAGGGAGTAAGTTAAAGGGAGATTGTGATGAAGAAAGAGAGAAAAGGAAAAAAGAGAGAAAGAGTGAGAAACAGGAAGATGAAATGAAAGAGAAAAGAAGAATGAATGAGAGAAAGAAAGAGAGAAGAGAAAGAAAAAGAAAGAAAAGGAAAGAAAATATTAAATTCCATATACACTGTCAACTGTCAGTGAGGCATATAAGTGGTTTACCACAGTAATTAGCACTCAATGTTATTTAAAATGTGATATACAGGATTCAACATTTTGGTTAACTATGCCTCCTGTTAAAAACTGGAAAATTATTTCCAGTTGCAGAGACAGGTTTCTACACCAGTCTTTTCAATAGGACTATATCAAACAATCTTGTCATAAAATACAGATTAAACGTCAATAATGTGCTTGATATTTTAATCTTGGGAAACAAATACCAGATTTCTTTTTCCTTGGAGCAGTTATAAGAAAAATAGTTTAAATGTTGTTCGTCTCAAGCTGAGTGACATACCCCTGTATTTCCTGTGGGTGCTCAGTGCACATTATCAGTGGTTTATCTGAAGTGTTTCCATAACTGAAGAACATGTGTATAAAATAATCTCAGGCAAAAATAAAGAGTATTGTCATTGCTCTTTAATATATGAATTGAAACCACATTGGTTTTATCTACTGGGAATAAATGAAGAAATACATTGGAATGGCAAAAAAATTGCTAATCAGATATGTGGTATGTAAATATACATATTTTCTGTATTGATGGTTTAACTTCCTTATTAAAAATTGTTTATTCAAGGGTTTACATGAATTGTTTATTCAAGGGTTCACATGAAAAACAAGTAAAGGACAGAGGAGTTATTAGGGTTTGGTTTGGTTTGGCTTTTTTTCTTCTTAAGAAAAAGTAATAATATTGCAACTCCGAATATCCATTTTTCCACAGTATACGAAAAAACCTATTTTGTACCAGAAGAAAAAAGAAACTCACAAAATTGAATATTTGAAAATCCCTTGCTCAGCTGATTTATCTCATATTTTTTCTTAGCTGTTTACATGGGAAACATCTCTGCACAGAGAGACAAAAAAAGTCATAAATCACTGGGAAGATAATTAATTTCATAGCACCAAAAGTTGGATGACCATCAAACGTTGGCAGGTTGGAAAACATTCTAAGGAAATATCACTAAAGACTTGTTCTGGTTTTATTCTTTTCCCTAGATAACCTTCATTGATTACTGTCAGATAAAATTTCTTGTCAATGTGGACTTGTCCCTCCACCTAATCTGCAGATTCCTAACCTAAAGCCCAGTGTTACTGATCTGGGGAGTTAAGAGATAACAGTGAGTATTAATCTGTAAATCACTACTGGAAGAAAGACTTCAAAAAAACTTCCAGTTATAACACAAAGTCAGAAATAGGGCAGAGCACAACTGCTATTCAGCAGAGAAAAAAAACAAACAACTTTTCCATAGTTGTTTCTATGCCACTATTGCAAATGGGTTTTTTTTGCTCTGTTTATATATATCAATCTGTTTTTACTAATAAGAAAATCTTATTTAATAGTATGACAAAAAGCATTGAAATAGGCCATCACACCAGCTTGCTTAGCAGTAGTGCTCCAAATTCAAAACCTTTTTAATTGGTAAGTTTAATTTTTGATATAAAGAATGGGATCAAAACTTCAGCAAAGTTCAGTAAAACTGCAGACAGCTTTAGAATTGTAACCTCAGCCCACAGACATCCAAATTCTGCTTCGGTCTTATTTTTGCTGCAGAAATTGGTAGCAAAATCCTCAGCAGGACTAAGGCAAACATACTCTGACATTGTTTAACGTGCAGTGAAGCCTAATCATCCATGCTCAAATTTCACCTATAACAAAAAAGTTTGGCCAAGAGTTTATCTTTATGGAAAGTGGGTATTGGGTACTTTGTAAAAATAGATGCCATAGTGTTGAGGTATGGACTACTAAAAATAGCCTGGAAAAGTGAATGTGCTTTATTGGCTTAGCAGATGTAGAGCAATCATGCTGTTATCAGCATCATTTCACTACCAGACTGCAATACTCTGGTAAAACCTTAGGGGAGAAGGCTGGGCTGACTAAAGGATTTTCTTTAAGATATAAAGAAATGACACAGCAGAGAAATCAGTTTGCCCGCATCTTCATTTGAGCGCGCTGATTCTGCAGCCACATGTCCCTTTTCCCTACCTGCCTATTTTCCAGTAGCTGCACTACAAAGCTCATATCGCAAACAAGGAGACTTTGATTCAAATAAAGTACCCAAAGATTGTTCTTGCTTGGCAAGCTTTCTGTCTCTAGGGTTACAAACCTTAAACCAAGAAAGATCAGTACTTTTTGGCCATGAATCGTGAGTTCTTTTCCGTTTGTGTTTTTTCTGAGCTGTTATTAATATGTTCTCATGTCTGAGAGACTGCTAGGAAACTGATGAATCCCTGTGAAGGTTTCTTTCTAAAATCTTTAACAGCACGCTAGGTAGAAATTCTCCTCTTTGATATGAAATCCTAGAGAATTTATTCTTGACAGCAAGTTCTGGAAGTCTTCAGTCTCTGGAATTCAAAGAGCTAAGGCTTTTGTCTCTGGATTTTTGAATTGCTGAAGTTATTCCGTAGCATACAACCCACAGTCAAAGACCAGTTTAATTGTATTCTTTGGTACTCTAAACTTATTGAAAACACTTCTTATAATTTACACCAGTCCGAGATATATTAATAGTATTTTTAAAGCAATACCTCATTTTTATTAAACCACTCTATGTTACTTTTTTTATTGTATCTGATCTCTCAGCATCAATTTTGGCAGTGTTTTCTCAGCTTATCTGACAATGATTTTTTTTTTTACAGAAGTATCATATTGGAAGATAAAGATCCTTTGCTTTTTGCCACCATTTTACCTCCTCTTGGGGTAAAATATATCCTATAGATAATCTGTTGGAAAATTTTCCCAATTTAAAAGCACACATTTAAGTTGAACAAACCAATGCATGGGCCTACACTAACATCTCTGCATTGCTTTTGTCAAAATTTTCCTGGAATAATTTTGGTTTGTTTGGATATTTTTATTGTACATTATATATTTTTTTTAATTTCAAAGTAAAAACTATGTCCTGATTTGAAATCCATCAAAAGTTTATTATATTTTTGAAATAAAAGCAATTACTGAAAATAAAAAAATGCTCTACGAAATGCAAAAAATACTCTCCAGTTTGGGATCTAACATGTAAAAAGATCTTAGAAAAACTGTCCTAAGTTTTATGGTTTAGCCAGTTCAATGAAAAAATATTGAGCCAGGGATGTTCAGTGGTTTTACTTAAGTACACTCTTGGTTTTCACTGACTTAAAAAAATGCAGGAGGAGGGGTGAATTATCTGTACATATAAAAGACAGCATTAATATATTGTCCAAATTACATATATACACAACTTGCCTCAGGCACTAAAATAATTAATTGATTTAAAAGACAGATAATTCTAAAGACAATGTGATTTGGAGATTTTCTTAGTGATTAAATATTTTAGGTGGATATTTTCAAGCTTTTCAAAAATAAAGAAATCTAAACACACTTAAAAGTATAAATACAAATGTAGATTTCCTTAACCATGGTCAAGCTTTGTACTTTACCTAAATATGCAAAGGAAGGAACCAAAAAAACACATCCTCAGAGAAATAACTTTAACTATGGCATGTAAATTAAGGGCTTCTAGGGCTGTTGCTTCATATCAAACATATTCAGCTTCTGGGTCTTTTTTTTCCAAAGGCCAGTACCACAACTTAATTCTAGTAGACCGAGGTCACAGAGAGGTTCATTTTTTCTTACATTCTTGCACAAAAAAAAAAAAAAAAAAAAAAAAAAAAAAAAAAAAAAAAAACTT
>VZTI01004257.1:1049499-1170148 GCA_013397865.1 Struthidea cinerea
TCCCGTCCCGGGGCTGCGGAGGGGCCGCTGCTCCCCGTGCGTGAGTGGGACACGGGGCTCGCTCAGGACGGGCAGACCTGGAACCCGGGAGAGAGGGGAAGGAAATCTCATCACTGCCCAGAGGTGCTCCCGGCCGTTATCAGGACGCGACCGTGTAACCTTATTTTCCAGTGGTAGAATAAATGCTAAATAACAGAAGCTGACAAGGAATACGCAAAGCACGGGATAGTGCTGAACGAGAATGTCCTTGCTGAAGTTCAACCGCATGAACATGCTGTTTCCAGACTGAAATACTTGTAATTTCATTAGATGTTCCCGCTGAAATCCGGGAGGTGGAGGGGGGGCAAGGAACAAACAATAAGTAATCAAGTGCTGGATGCTCTTTAGCTGAATTTCTTTCCTGAAGTGTCCCCCCTGGACTGGATATCTGAAGAGCCAACTCTGTGCTTTCTGTTGGCCCTTTGGGAAGACGTTTAAGGAAAAAAGTTTGTAAAGGTTTCTACAAACCTTTCCTTCCTTCCGGCAACATTGTTAGGGTCAGACCTTTGCACAGACAGAAACAAAGGACAGGCACAATTCAGGGAAAGAATCTGCCAGGAGCGGGCAAAGCAAGGGCAGGGCACTGTGGCAGCTGGGTTCTGGGGCAATATCTGAGGGCATCAGGCAGTACATGGCAAGGAACGCTGATGGCTTCCGAGACGTAACTATGTTTTCTAGTTGAAAAAAAAAAAAAAAAAAAAAAGGGATTTCAAAGTGGAATATTTTGTGATCTGAGTGGGCAAGTCAAAAACAGACTGGCAGCATCACATGCAGTAAAACCTGTTGTTTTCCCCCTGCAAGCAAGAGTGTGGTTCTGTACGATGCTGAACAATCTCATTACAGCTTCTCTGCTCAGTCTGCTCACTGAGGATATTGTTTTCACAGGCATTCTTTAGCAGGTCACACAGAGATACAGCTACTATAATACTATACTTTTTTGAACTCCTTTTCCATGTACATTGGAATTTCCATTTTTTGGACATGCAGCTCCTCGGAAAAGTGATGAATAGAGCTGGTTAGGAATTTTCTGAGAAAATGTTTTGGGTTTCTTTTACTGGAAGATGCTGATACATCAAAACTTTTCACAAAAATAATTCCTGTTAAAGAGAAACTTTCTTTGGTTTGTTTCCTTCAAATCAAATGACAGAGAAATATGCAGCAGGAGACATTGCCAGTAGCTTGTGGTAACCTGCTGTTGAGAAACCCTTACCTGTGACAGAAACTCATCAGCTGGTGGGCTAGTTAGAAAAAAACCCAAAGTAAATACTGCAGACACACCCACACACACACTTAATTCCATGGGCCAAAGGTACACAAGTGGTCTATAGCCAAGCTCATACAAAGCTAGGTCATGCTTTGCTCTCCTGAAAAGTCAGGGTGCTTTTCCTGAATGAGAGAAAATCCCTGTTGTCCCTGACTGTAGGGTCTTAGTGCTGGTCTGTAGTTTACCAAGTTCAATGAAAGTTGGATCTATCTAATATTCCGACGGGAGAGACTGAGAGACACCTTTTCTACTGCCTGCCTGTATCAGTGGGCTGATGAATAGAGTTGTGCCCTAACCAATGGACTCTCCAGTTTAGGAGTGAATGGTTCACCTTGATGAGGACAAAAATTAAGAGTTCTAAAAGAGTTTCTCAGAGTAGAACTTGTTTTCTGACCAGCTCTCGTGGTGACAGTTTCTTGTGAACTCTGCCTTTCTTAATTTTACTCTGCCACCTGCCTTAATCTTAATTAATCCTATTGTTTGCCTTATTGGGAAGAAAAATGACTCTTATCACACGCTGTCATTTTGCTTACCTTGTTTTTAAAAATACATGATCTTAACAAAAGTGTCTGGATATTTACACTGTAGGCAAGGTGAAGTTGTGCTACTTCTTTCTGAAAATTCAAATTTCTGGATCATTTCTGAAAATGATTGCTTTCTAAACATACATGCTATTTTTCTATGGGATGTTGAATTCTTTTTACTGGGATGTTTTTAAGAAAGATTAGGATTTGCCTACATATGATTATTTTTAGATATGAAAAGCAAGCTAAATGATGAAAACCGAATTAAAACATAAGAAGTCTTTTGCTAATGCACGTCCATACTTCTAATGCTGTTCTATCAAATCTGATTTCAAATGTACCTAATTATAAATATAGTTTTTTCTGTGAATGGATATTCTGGGTTTGTTATCTCATGTCCTAAATTCTTGTGCTAAGACAATGTCCTGTGTAACAGAAATTGCTGACTAATACAGTTAGGTTATATTAAGGGGTAAAGAAAAAGGAGGGTGAAGAAAACACGAGAATTTTAAATGTCAGCAAGCTGTCTACGCTATCAGTTTATGAGTTTCTTTCTAATATATAAAAGATAAGACAGTGATTGATGAAAGATAAATGTGCATGGTTCCTATAGACTGCTTGCCTAGTCATTATCAATATCCTGTAAGTCTCTGTCACTTGCACAAAGAAATTAATCTGTAGCTAACAACTTTATCAAGGAACTCTCTTTCTTGTTCAGATATTCTTATTATTCAGTATTCTTGGGAAGTATCTCTTTAGTAATGTTCATCTAGTGAAACTAAAAATGATTTTTTAATCAAAGCAACAAGTAGATTGGCATGTTGCAAAAGAGTGAATGTTAAAGATTTATTTAAATTAAAGATACATTTTTCTGTGAAAGTACTGTCAGCCAAGTGTGTTTATTTAAATTTATTAAAAGCACTTTCTGTAGTTTGGATGATCTGAAGAAGTTGTTAATGAAGATGTGGGAGTTGCACTGAGTTCCTATATATAATCATCACTTAAAGAAAAATAAAATCAAATCCCATAGCCATAATCAATTTATGAATGTTGTGTATTCCAGTGGTCTGCATAGCTAAGTATATTTTTAAAAATCATTGTGATTTATACTTTCCCATCGCAGCTGTAGATAATCATTATGCTATATACTGTCAACAAAGTGAAATGATACTGTGCCAGTTGGAAGAGTGTATTCCTTCTGTTTAATGGAATCCTTTTGGTGCTCAGTGCCAGGGGCTGCTTGTTTTGCTCTGACATGTAATACAGCACTTACCCTGCTTAGCAGATTTTCTGTTTCTATTAATGCCATTTTCATAAGCAACATAGCAGGAGAATATACAGTTGAAAGACATGAGATTAAAATGTTGCGTAAAACTCTGGAAAATTGACCACTGAAGTCAAGGAAAGGAAAGCCTCTTATTGGAGGAGCTCATCTGTCATTATTGTAATACTTCAACTGAGGCCAGGGTTGGAAGGGAAATGTGCAGTCTCCCTCAGAGAGAAAAATATCTCCCTTTTGGATCTTTATGCTGAATATTAGTTTGCCACTTAAGCATTTCAATCTTTTCCAGGGAGGTTTGAAACCAGGATAACTGGGCCTCTTTTTGAGTAAAAGCATGGTGTGGAGAAAAAAGTATTGCCTTGAGTTTTACAATTACTTGTACTGGACGAATGTTGGAATTTCACTTTGTCCCCGTCAGCACTGAGGTGGGGTGGAATGGCAGACACTGGAAGGCAGCATGGAGGTGAGAATGGATTGATCATGGAGGTGAAAAAGGACTGATCTCCATGCTTACTTGGGAAACATGGATAGTAGGACAACAGCCATAATGCAAGCAAAATTTGAACCTTGAAGTGAGGAAAGAATGGCAGCTACAAAGAACTGGGAAGGGGTGAGGACATCCTCACTGTTACTCCATCTTTTCCTGTAGGTTTTTGTTGCAGTGTCCTCACAGGGTTGTGGACCTGTTCCCAAATGTGGTTAGTACCTACACGCAAAGCAGCACTGCAGTGAAGCAGAGCTGGGAACATGCTCCAGATTAGTCAAATGTGTTGGCAAAATCTAGCTGTAGTTTTCAGTGGCTTGTGGGCCTCCACCCATGTGCTGTCTGATGAGCCCGGCCGTGCCTGGCAGCCCTCGGTACTGCTGGCCCAGCTGGGGACTGGCTGCTCCCTCTGTCCCCCCTCAGCTCCAGCTTTTCCTATGACTCGCTGCCTTGGCCAGCGGCACTATTTTTACGTATACAACATGCAGCAAGGCTCTCATCACTCCTCACAGGGGCTGTTTTGCTGCCCTCAGCCATCTGTCATTCTTTGTTTTGCCCAAATCCCTGCCCTGCCTACTTGTGCTTTTCTCCTTACCCCTTGCTCCATGCCCGGAAATCCAGTTGGCTGGGACACTATCACAAAGGAAGGGCACAACATGCTGGGCGCCTTGAAGGAGACACCAAGTGCTTGTAAAGATTGTGGAATGTAATGGGAAATGGTGCAGTACTTGTGCACAATGCGTAAGAAGACAAATCTTACAAGGGAAAATCCTCTCAGTAATTTAGCCAGAGGTTAGATACAGTAAGTCAGAGTACAAACTGCAGCACATTTGTTTCTGCCAGTGGGTCCCGGCATCCTGCTGAGCAGATAACCTTTTCTTGGAAGGAAAAGAGCTGTCCATTTGCAGCTACCATCCAATTTTAGAATATACTATCAGTTGTTAGCATTATCCTTAGCTCCGCTGACTATAACAGTGGGTTCCAAAGGCAGGACTTAGCATAAACATGAAGTTGGGTTCCCAGTCACATGGCAGTCTTTGCAGTTGCTAATAAGGAGGTCTCTGTGTGTGTGTGTGTGTGTGAGTGGTAATGTAAAACCAAAAAGAAATATCGTTTTGCATTTCCTGAATCTGCTCAACAACTAGACTGAGAGCCAATGTAGAAATAAGGAAATCATTATCTATTATATATAGATGTTATATGGATAGTTATATATATTTCAAACCACTTTCTAAAAATTGTATGTTTTTTCTCCATGAGGCTCTTGTGCCAAGAAAATAAATTTCAAAAGTTAAAATATTCACATCATCCTCCAGGTACTTCTGCAAAACTGTTTAGTTTTGACAAGCTAGAGATTCCTCCTTGGGCAGCTGGTTTTATTTTGGTGACTTTCCATCTACACAGCTGACTGCAGATTTTATGGGTATGGTTGGTAAACTTCTTTTACGCCAAATTATTTTCTTACATAAATAACTGCATTAAACTTAATCTGGCATCTTAAGCCTATACAGTCTACAAAGTTGTTTTCTTGGGCACAACTCAGATTGTTCCAGTTTCTCATTATGTTGGTCTGCCTTTCTTCCTTTTTTTTTCTTCTTTTCCCCCCAAATGAGAAGTCATTTGGAAAAGGTGTTCACTTTTTGCATTCTAGCCAGGAATCTGGACATTTCTGATACTGAAGCAGGCAGAAGGAAAAGTCAGAGTAAATGAAAGTAAGTTAAAAGTGTTGAGCATTAATTCTTTTTTGTCAGAGTGACTCTGTTATGACTTAAGAGCAAAAATTGCCTTGAATGTATTTTTTGAAGTACTTTCTAATTGTTCACACAGATACCAATACTGTGATGACCCTATTAATGATCTTAGTATCAACATTCATCTTTAACATCCTTTCTTTTATTTATGTGACCACACTGTTAACTTAAGCATGTTGTATCCAAAAGCACTTAGTAACATCTACTTTCGCCATCTGGTGAAGATTGGGTTTGTTTGTTTTTTCTTTATTCTTGATGAAGCCAGTATATTTATGCTATCATACTGAGGCACACACCAGAATGCAGTTTACCCTTGATGTTTTATATCCTTTAAAAAGCATTGTCTTGGAAATACATTATTGAATATAATTAAAAGTATCCCTTCTATCATATTTTATAGATAAGTAAAACACCTCACTGTATTTCCATACTGGTTTTCAACCCATATATGATGAGAACTGTTGATTTTTTTCAAACACTACTCATTGATTTTTTGCTTGTTACACAAGTTTTGCCAAATGCTATTTTATGCATATAAACATACTTTGTTTTTAATTTTCTTATTAAATTGTCAATGTTTATACTGAGATAAGCATTCTGCTTTGATATATCTGACACTGTGGTAATACATTGTTTTGCAGATTCTTGCTTTGCCCTTTTTTTTTCCCATTCAGATATATACTTATGAATATAAGTTACCCTGCATTTTTTTGTCAAGTATGGTGTTGTTTGTTTAATGATAAAACATTTGATATGTTTATTGTGTTGAACTGTGCTTTCCCACATTTATTTCAGATGTGTTTAGGGTTGGGGATTTTTTCTTTTTCTTTTTTTTTTTTCCCTTTTTCTTTCTTTTTTTGTTTCTTTTTTTTTTTTTTAATTGAAGGTCTTTCATATGATGGTAGATTTCTGATTTCCCACCCCCTGCTCCCAAGTTTTAAATCAGATGTAATTCCTCTCTCATATTTTTTTTTTTTTTCCTAGCTCATTGGGAAAATCCAGTTTACTTTAGCTCGCATTGATGATTGTTTGCAAAATTAAATTAATAGGTAATCTCATTTTAGCATTCTGACCTGGTTATCAATTATAACACAAATAATTCAATCTCTAATTGGTCCATCTGTTAACTGCTCAAGGTCAAGTGACTTAATTTCATTACAAACATGATGCAAAATATTAAAAGAGATCTAAAATGCTAGTTGATACTAAAGAAAGAACATATGTCTGTTTTATATTTCTGAAATAATTGTGTCACTATATATGACCATTTTTCTTCATTGGAATATACTTTGAGTCTTCAGCTTCTCTGTGCTTCCTGCACAGCATGTGGACAATTTCCCGCTTTTACGTTTTTCTCCTCATGCCATGTTATTTTGTATTTCATTCTCGATTTGGAAGGACTGCAGTTGATTCCTGCAGTTCTGTGACAGCATCTGCTAGCCTAAGGAATTCAGGTATCTTCATTTTCTTGATTTGTTTTATTTTCCCATTGGTTTAGTTTATCTCTGACATCTGACAAACAAAGAACAGTGATGCTCTTACGAGTGTTCAAATTTTTTTAAAAACTGGAAGTTATAAAAGGTCTTTTTTCCATCCATGCTATGAAGACCTGTATCCAATCTATTTTTACAAGCAGATGTGATAACAGAAAAAAAAAAAATTCATTACCCCACACATTTGAAAGTCTAGCTCAACAAAGCAAATAACTACATAGTAAAATGCTCAAGTTCTGCAAGTCTAAACAAACAGAAAAGGGAAATAAAACTCAGTCACAAACCACCAAGTTTTCATTAAGAATCTAAATTTAAACATAAACATTTAATTTAAATGTATTTATCTTCCCATGTGGGAAACCTAGTGTTTTGTTGGTTTTTCTCTGTACAATAAAGTGGGATGCAAAATTAGAAAGAAACAAAAGGAATAAGCTTTCTTACATTACCAGGAGACTCCAAGATGTGTTTCTTTAAGAAAGTACTAACTTTTGCAGATACTAGAGTGAAATTTGGAAGCCATGGAAGCTGACATGCTGAACGCATCATAACTGGTATTTAATAAAAGATTTGTAGAGTGTGTAACAAGTCCATAGAAGTAGAGATTTTTCTAGGGGAGGCAGCCAGTATGCTCCATTTGTGCTCCGTAAGACTGTAACTTTGAAGCCTAAAATATACATCTATATTAGAAACAGCTGGAGTGATGGAGGAAGGAGAAAGGGATTACCAATGAAGTAGATAAAGTCAGGTAATCTTGTAAATTTTTGCTGTAGATAACACAAGTAATGTTTTGATCTCATTAAAATGGACAAAGGTGATCTTTGGGCCCTATGACACCATGCATGATGTTTTGATCACCACAAAAATGGTATTGTATTTGTTGCATTAGGTTTTTTACTACTAAATAGATAGTGCAAAACTGAATACATTTTGTGATCAGACTAAGACCTGAGGGTGTGAAATGTGACTTGCTTAGGCATTTGAACTCTAACTAACCTGAAACTAGATTTATACTGAATTTCTTGACTCTCACATAGCTCAGTATCAGACCAATTGTATTCTGCAAGGTGTAAATTTTAATTTGAGATACGGAACATAATCAGGTAGTTTCAGAACTTTGTGATGTGGTGGTTTGGGAGCCCAAAGCCCTTTTTGGTGTGGGACACAAGGCCAGAAGAGAAAAAAAATAAGCTATTTTGCTGTCATTTTTCTACCAGCCCAGTGATTAGAGAATATCTGGAGAGAGAGGTCAAAATATAAACACCTTTGCTGATTCAAACCTGTTTTTCTTGTTAATCAAAAAATTGTCTTTCTATGATATTGCATACTGTGGCATCCATTGCTCTCTGTTCTCTGTGTTACCGGTTCTGTTTTGTATAAATATAATTAAAATTAATGTTAAACAGGTTCTAGAATACAGGCACTGCAACTTGCTGGTGAGTTTTCTTACAAAAATGCTGCACAATGACAATTTTCTTTATCTCTGGTTATTGAGATTATTTGACATGGACTGGAACTGCTCGAAGAAAAGGTACTGTTGGAGATCTTTTCCTCCTGGTGCCCTATAGTTTGAGCAGTCTCAGTCAATGACTCTTATCTGAGAAGATTGTACAGAAACTTCGTTTGAAAATGTAGTAAGGGAACGGAAAGGTGAGTTCTTGTAGCTCCAAGGTAAATGTCTTTCCCTGTGAGGTGCCTTTGTTCTTAAGTAAATATTTAAAGCCTTTTATGAAAATGGGGAACTCCAGTCGGCAGACTGTGGAAATTCCAAATGAGGTTATGGAGCACTCGTCCAATGCTGCATCCTACTAGAGCAAATGTGTCAGTGTCCATTTCCTTGGGCACTGACTGAGCTCTTCTGTTTTCTTTTCAACTTCATGTTAAGAAATAGAAAAAGGCACCACCCTCACCTTTTTGAGGATTTTTTTTTTTTAAGTTGACTCAAGAAATATTTTTAGTTAGTGGTTGTTTCTGTTGAAGAAAAAAATGTTGGTTCGTATTTGACTGGATTCCTTTGTGTTTGAATCAGCTGCTATTATTTTCAAATTTAAGTGGAATGTCAGACTTCCTTGGTAATATGATATGAAACTACAGGAAACATTAGAGGACATGGCCCACAAAATGGGCAGAAGTCCTGATTAACCAAAGTTTAAAAAATTGAAATGAATGGCAATCACAAATTAGTTGCATTAATTATAGCATACTGCATGCAAACCTTTACTGTGGAGCATGCCTAAGGCTCCATTTGAGTTAATATTTTACTAATAAAGGCATCTAATTTGACACAGAATATTATTTTTATATATTTTGATGTGAGAATTGTAAAAGTAGTGCTTTGCATTATTCTGATATTTCTAAGTCGCACCGCAGATGCACTTGGCCCTTTGCCTTTTGGATTATAGGCAAGACATAGAATGTTGTTGTTTGAAAGCTAAAGTAAATCAGGCTGTTATGAATTGCTAAATGCAAGATCAAACCCATAATCCTCTTTGGACAACTGCTAGGAAAAGAAGGACAAAAAAAAAGTAGAACTCTCTACCATATTTTTCAGGCAGAATTCTTGATTTTTAAAATCATATTCTTGCATGCTGGCTGGTGAGTTTCAGAAGCAGTTATCATTGGGAATTAAGAAATGACACTTATCAGTAGATGGGAAATGTTAGTATCAGGAAGGGAAAGAAAATACTTTGATATTTCTGTACAGATTCTTACCACCACTTGACATAAAAGTCTTGGCTGAGACAACGTAAAACTAACAAGTATGTCTTGGAAGATAATAGATTGAGAAATACACCACAAAAGCTTTATAGAAGATTTGTTTTTCTGTGGTTGACTTAAGGGGTAAATGCAATCCTTTTTGCAGCACTGTGGCTCTATCACAGGTACAGCAAAAAATAAAGCAGCTTCAGTGTAGACACAACTGTTTTCAGTAACAGGATGCTGATCCTTAAGATGACAATGTTCTCATAACATCTCCCTAAGCAGTGCTTAATTTTGGGTGCATGTGCACTGCACAAATAGAAGGCTGGAAATGAAGAGAGCTGATACAAGCCCGTAACACAACACCAAAAGTATTAGAATTTGATTTTTTTAATCAAAAGCATCTTCATATAATATTATATTTAAAGGTAGATAAATTCTTTTTTTTCTTAAATTTTTTGTGATTAGGATTAAAATTTTGATCTGTTAGATGCTGAGGAGTAGCATCGTTTACTTTCATTAGTTCAAAAGAAAGAGAGGAGGATGGAGTGAAGATTATTTTATAGGGATGTTACAGCAGAAATATTCTACTCCTTTGTTTTTCTTTTTTTTTAAAGCTGAAGCTTGATGAGATCTAATTTAAATGTCTTTGCTATATTTCTAGGTGTCTTAGGGATAACTCACCACTGAGAGGTGTGATTTAGCTTAATCCAGTGAAAATGTGAACTCAGTGATCAGGATGGAAGTTCTGCAACGGGAACACCCCTAAACCCTCTTTGGGTTTTCAGTATGCAGAGCTGTCAGTAACTCTCCCAGAGCCTCAGCTATTGCAATTTACAGTTATCCTGAGCTTCTGCAGAGTGCACCAAGCAAAACTTTACTGGCCTAAGTGCACTCCGCAGGTGCATGAGGATCTATTCAGACAGATCCAGGCTGAGGTTTTATATAGTGGAAAAACTCTGAAAAAATTTAATCAATTGAACCTGAGCATTTGTGTTCTATTATTGTTGCCGAGTCTGTAGAGAAAAATGAAGGACAGCTGTGAATACAGTTACATGGAAATAAGTTATGGAAAATACTATTATCTTCTGTGTAAACTAAGGAGGAATTTATTCACCTAACTTTACATGGATAAGCTATCTAATCCAAAAAGATCATCTGGGATCACTGAGTGAAATAGGAGAAATAGATCCACATGCAATTTATTCTCCCTATGTTACTCAACTGAGAGAACAGGGACAATTACTCTCCAGATGTACTCATCTGCCTTCACAGACGATGGAGTAGCCTTCACAGGCAGACTGGTTTTCATGGAATGCAAAGTAAAAATATAAATAAATATTGGGAAAACTCTGGAATTGTCTTGCAGATATCAAAGACCTTTCCTCTTGAACTTTAGGCAAACATCTCTAGCCAATCTTCTTCACTCAATTTTATATCTCTTCCTCTGGACCTTTCAATAGAGACGTGGAAACCAGATCAATGCGTTCATTTGTGCAGAAACTTTTGCAGAAAACTGCAGACTGTTTCCATGCTGTGGCCCCTGTTTGACCTCACAATCTTTTCTGTGAGCTAACACCTCTAGTACAGTCACATTTAAACTGGACACAACACTCACACTGAGACTTCACTGGAGCAGCAAGAGGACAAATGATAATTTTGTGTCACTTCCAGAATCCACTTCTTTTCACAACTTGTGATAAGTTTATCATTTTAAGAACAGTTTTTTGCATTCAGCAAGTGATATTCTTTTTCACTTGAGTTATCCATGGAAATATTTACAACATCTCAGATAATTATCAGGCATATTTTGGAGATTCTGAAGAAAATTTACAAAGGGTGAGAAACTTTCCTCTTACCCTTATGCAAGTCTTTATTTGAAACTGGTTTTCCTATAATTCCTACTATTTTGGATTTAAAAATGGAAATCACCATCTAAAATAATAAATTCTTCTACAGTATATGATTATACCATATTTTTGTGAGATTCTCTAGGCTTTAGGTACTGAAGATGCTATAATTCCTATAAAACGTTATTCATATCTAATGCCATCTTTAATCTCAGCACTCTTCTTTACAATGTTTTATTTTGTTCTTGTTTCTTTTTTTTCTTCTTTGCTTCTTTTTTTTAGAGGGTAAAGGGAAAAAGAGAAATCCTCTTCACGACTTCAAAAAAACAGGAGAGTTGATGCTCATTAAAGTAAACAGAACACTGGAAGTAAAAACTAAGCTGTTAAATACCACAGAGCAATGTGCAAAGAGATGCAGCAGGAACAAGGGCCTTTCATTCTCTTGCAAGTAAGTTATGTATCTGTTTTGTTTGTTTTTTGCCCTAAGGAAAGATGTACAGCAACCTTTGACCAAAGGTCTCTCTGTAATTGTCATCGGTGGTAGCTTGTGCCGAGAAAAAAATAAAGATTTTGATTTTTGATCTCAGTGATCTTGCTCTACCTGTCCAGAGAGTGTCAGTCTTTTCTGAGGCTTTGTCTGAATTGTGTGTCTTCTTAGCTTGCCCAATTGGTAATCTTGTCCATAACATAGCTGAAAAAAATGTACTCATGTTAAGATGTGGATGACTTGTGCTGCAATGTAGCGTTCGGTGAACATTTCTGAGATTTTATGTTATAAAATGGTTATTGTCACACATCACAGCTGCATTATTTCAGCACCACTTCAGACCATATTCTGTCTTCATTCTTTGCACATTACTCCTGCTGAAATCAATGAGAACCTCACACATGGAGCACAGATACATGCCCTGCTGAAATTCACTGGCAAGTACTGCGAATCTGATACAATGGAATCAAACCTGGCCTGTGGATAGCTATCCTTCAGCATCTGCTGTCTCTTAGAAACACATCATGCAGCTGATTGCTTTCTGCCTTGTACATATTCTCTACGATTTTTTTGGAACAAATCACTATCATTTTTCTGATGTATGAGACTTACATGATCCCCCTGGCCTCTCTTAGTCTAGACCATTAGCAATCAATGAAAGGCCATGAATGCAGAAGAATCTTGGAGAGAGTGGATGACTTCTGTACTGGTGAGTACTGGGCTAAATGTGAGCCTGAACTTGGAAGATAAAAAAGTTTTGACAGTTGGTACAAATGGAAGCTAGACCAAATGCGACAACAAAAGCTCTTCCTTGGCAGAGAAGGTTCTCAATTGTGATTTAATTCTTCCGTAAGCCTTTAATTCCATTGTTGCAAGATCTCATTCGTATCGTTCTGTACTCTGGCTATTTATATGTGTAAACAATGAGCAGAGTTAACTTCTTTCAGGCAGAAAATATTTTCCAGGCACTAATATTTTTCACATGGTACAAGCCACTCATTTCCCTGTTGGCAGAGCTTCCATTGATGTCATTGCCAAGAGGATCAGGTTGTATTCAATACAGCAAGACATCCTTGAGTTCTGATGAGCAGCAACAAGGAGTATTGCGAAATTAAGCATGACAGTATAAAATAAATTCTGAATAATGCCAAGCAAACAACAATTCTGTACTCTACCATCAGCTTAGGAAAACTTTCTAAATCTATTTGTAGTTGCTCTGGATTTTCAGAACACAGTCTTTTGTGTTCTGAAAATTAAAAGCGAGTTAATATATGTGTTAACTCCATTTTATAATAAAATTAATATAGAATCTCTCTGATTTTTTAAAACATTCTCATGTTTAGTAGATTTTTTTTTTTTTTAAGTGATACAGTGTCTGATGGATATCTTAAGGGGCAAATTCTCCCTTAATGAGTCAATACAATAACACAGAGGAGCCATGAGGGACTTTAAGAACACAGCCTGGAAAAGTCCTGCTCACAGATAACAGAATGACAATCTGTCATGCAATTACTTTGCACTGAATATGGAAAAGGATTGCAAATCTGATGACTTATTCTCTGAATTCCTTTTCTCCCTGGCAGGTTTTTAGCATAGAAGGTGCTAATAACCTGCTTTAGCAGTAGAGGTGTAGGTGATCATGTCATGCCTGTGCTACCACTATGCAGCTGAGCACATGGGATTTTCTTTTCTGGGATCCCAGAACATTCTTGTGGTTTCCCTTTTGGCCCCATATGAGTCTTGTTGTAGTGTGAACTGTTCTTTGATGCTACTGTAAACACACATTTTACATGTGTTCCCTTTTAAAGGATCCAGTGATTACTAATGTTTCCCTTTTATTCCTAGGATCCCAGTCTTTAACTTCATACCAGCACATGGTTACTACAAGGTGAAATTTGTTGCTAACTTAAATGAGAAACAATTAGCTTCCTACCTGCTGTGGGAGCATTCTAAAATAAGAAGTAACACAAAATAACATTTAAAATTGAAACATGAGACTTGAAATTTCTTATGTTTATTGACATTTTCATGGCTTGATGCTCATACTCGATATCCATGCAGCAGCTCTCCATCACTTGGGTCACAGCACTGATGTTTTATTTTCTGGATGCAAACTTTACGTAAGAACTAAAAAGGGAATTGCTTTGTAACATAATTCTGACAATAGCGCTGGAAGCAACAACATCTGGGTCTGTCCACTGTGAGGTACACAAGCTGGAACAGGGTTAGGTTTCTTTTTTGCCAGAAAGTGGTAAAGTAGAAGATTTCAGGCACTACAGGCTTCTAAAGGTTCAGGAGCTCCTTATTTTCTGGGGGGAAAAAAAATTCAGACCACTTTCTTCATTATAAGTTTCTGTTTCACTTGCAAGTAAATTTTGAGTTATTTTATTAGTTAATCATTAATCCTTGCTACTTTTAACTCTGACACTTTTTTGTTGAAGCTAATATATGTCACTTTTCAGAACAGATGTTTCTTCTATTCCCTTGCTGTCATGCTTGCATAGATCTTGTTTATTTCCAGCTGAGTTACAAGATCCTTATCTAGACATGTTTCTTTTTCATAACATTATTCCTAAAATCCTCCATCAAAAAACTCCTTAAATTCACTTACGCTGTGTTTTTGACTTCACAAATCTCTGTTCATCTTTTTATGCCTTCCCTACCAGTTTTATCAAGCTGCTGCTGCTGCTAAGCTGTTCTATTCCTTTGTTTCACCACCCTTTCAGTCCATTACTCCCACTGTTTTCCAACAGTCATCCTTGCAGTTTTTCCCACTACAATTCCTACGGACGAGAAAAAGGTAATATAGTTACTATTTTATTGGCTATGCAAGTGACTTTTGCAGGTATGTCCCTTCCTTAGCTGCAAAGTTGTCACTGTCTTATCCTCTGTTACCTGCTCAGTGTCTGTATTTACACAAGAAGGGATTTCAGTATTTCAGTAATTCAGACAACAGAATTTCAGTACATGGTAAGAAAATCTACAGACTATCTCAGTACAAAGAGAAACAAAAAAAATTGTTGTGATCAGCAGTATCAGTAGAAGAAAGTCCAAGAATTTGCTCAAATATGTTGACTTTGGAAGTACAAAAACCCCCCAGATTTGGGTCCAAGAAAAGATTGTTAGAAACTTTTATGTGCAGAAGTGGTTGAAGCCAAACTGGAAAGAAACCAAAAGGCAACTGAAAGGCAAAAACTGAAAGAATTGTTTGTAAACAGTGCATTCTGCATTCCCACTTTAGGAGGGAGGAGCGGAAATGAGAATGTAATTGGAAAGGCAGGAAAGGTCAAAGATATTTTTGTGAAGATGGAGTTAGAGGCACTTGGATGTGCTCAAATTTGAGAATCAGCCAGAAGAGAACAGAAGGCTGCACAAGGGTAGAGGGATGAAGGTTAGCAGGTTGGAAACATTCGGAGTCAACAGAGTAGAGAGAGCAGTTGGATGAAAAATCTGTTTGGTGATGGAAACGATAATGAAGATGATGTTTGAAAGAGAAGACTTGAGAGATTGGATAGGATCTTGTAGAATTTTTAACTGAAGCCAGCAAGATCTCACATGGAAAGCTTGTATGGCAAAATAAATGAAGATCGAGCTTTTTGTTGAGGGATGCAATGCCGAGGAATATGGCACAGCCAAAGTATGGATGAAGTGTAAGAAATCTGTGTGTCTTTTGGATATTATCAAGTAGTGTTAAAATGCCTTCTCAGATCAGAGTAAAATATCTCAGAAGGTATGGGATGAGTGACAGAAATGTGGATTTTGTGGTAGGCTAGAGGAAATAATGACAGTGATTTGTTATTTGAGTCAAAAGAAAAATTAAGGAAAAAACACCTGTGTTTTTTTCTTCTTTTTTTTAAAAAATTTCCTTGTTGGAATAACTGTTGCCTCCTCTAAGGCGGTCAACTGTGGTTTTAAAAGCCTTAAACAGATTTTCCCTACACTTAGAAATTACCCTTTCAAAACTATTTTGGTGAAAAAGGTCTGCATTTTTCATTTCAAGTATCGAAAGAAAGTGTTTTTACTCTTTGGATTTCTGTTTGTCTTTCTTGCCCTCCCCATATCCAGTCAATTCAGCATGCATTGTACTCACTCCTAGAAAGCAGTTAAAAATAAGAGGAAAAAAAAGAAGACAAAACCAAGCAAGGACAAACTCTAGGTACATTATCACAGTTTAGTTTATTCATAAAAATAAAAATCTTGTTTTCAAACAGCTCTGTTTTTCTAGGCAAGAAACAGACTCCTTGTGCTTGAATTTTCCTCAAACTATCAATGTGAGATACTCAACTATTTCAGAGGCATATTGTAAGCATAGCAAAGAAGATGTTCTAGTCTTTGTGTTTTTTTTCCCAGAAAGCAGCATAACTGAGGACACAAATGCTGTCTCAGTCACATTTATCTAAGTTTTAAAATAAAGATCTTTAATGACAAGGGAACTCTTAGATTAGTGTGAACAACCAAACTGGTATTTAATGTAATGACCACATCAATTTAATTTCTTTGTTTCTTTGCTCTTGTCAGCACAGTTGTGGGTTTAAATAGTAATTTGGACTGTTTCTCTGACTTTCCCAGTAAAAATAAATCTGATGTCATTGCATGCTCCTTGGCAGGCCATGTGTCATTATTATAAACCACACAGAGATTTTTTTCTCATCCAGATTTTCTTTGCAGGGCCTTTGCTTATGACAGAGTTACAAAACGGTGCCATTGGTTATCCTTCAACAGCTTGACAAATGGTGTGAGAAAGAAGCAAGACCATGCGTTTGATCTGTATGAAAAGAAGGGTAACTGATTTATTTACTGATTTTGCTTTTCCAGCTATGGAGAGGAAAAAAACCCTGAGGTCAGTCAGTGATTTTTTGGCTGTAGGATCATCCCAGGCATAGATGCTTTTATGCATTTTGAAAGCTGCATCCTACAGTTTTATTTACTCATGTATCCTGAGTCTGCTGTCATGCAAGTTTGCATACTTGCTCTTGGTCAGTTTTCCAATCTACATATTTGCCTACCATTATACATAGTAGTTTGAATTTTGTATTTCAGTTTAGTACTGGGCAGCTCAGTTGTATGGGTTACCATTTATTACTTAAAATTGCTCTTATTTACCTCATTAATAGTAGGATACTTAAGTCCTCAGACATGGAGTTTTGTTCTATCAGATACATTGGAAATGTTTTCAGGATTTTTTGGGGGTCAGATAGTGATCAATATTTGGGGGGAAAAAAAAAAAGACAGACAAGCATGTATGTCAACAATTAAACCGTATTTTGAATAATTAAGGGCTAATAAACTATATTATTTTTATTTGAAAACTAATTATGAGCTTTAATTTTTCATACATTAACCAAATTCAAAATTTTCTTCTATTTCAATAGACTATGTCAGAAATTGTATCATTGGAAAAGGAGCAGACTATAAGGGAACAATATCTGTTACCAAAAGTGGTATCCAGTGTCAGGCTTGGAATTCAATGATCCCCCATGAGCACAGGTAAGAGTTCAGGAGCAGAGACAATGGGAATAGTACCCAGACAGCTTCCATAAAGTATAAGAATTTATGGGAAAACTAACCTTAGACAACAACATCTCTTAGGTATATTCTTGCCTTTCTCCAAGAGATACCATTCTCCAGATCCTAGAAAATCCTTATCTTCTTGGACTTTCTCCAAAGAGGTCTCTCCGAATACCAGCCTATGTGTCTGTATCCCTTCCTTTCCTGTGCTGGGTTTTTTTTTAGATGTTTATATCCTTTTGATCTTTTAGCTACTGGCAGAAACAAAGCATGTACATTATTTCAGCCCAGGGTCTGGAAGTTTATCACTGTTTTCTAATCAACTCCCAAGGAATGAGCAATTTTGAAAACCACATTACTAGGAAGCGGGAGATATTAGACCACCTATTTGCTTAGTATATAAGATCGTTAGTATATTTTGCATAGTTACTGTCAATTCTCTATTATTTGTAGAATATGTTAAACTCTATGGAGCACTTAGGCCAGGCAACAAATCCATGGAAAAGACTGAAGTGACTATTGAAATCCTTCCCTTCAGATCATACAAGCAATACCTAAAGACTGAGGGAGCATGTACAGGACTTAACTTCTCAAATTAGGACCTGGTACAGTGAGAAACTGAGGCCAAACCTACAACTTGAGGGTAAATCCAGTTGAACTCTATTGGCTGAGGAAAAAGAGAAGAAAGCCAAAACCCAAAGCTAGTAAGAATAATGGTAAAAACAGATTCATCTCCGACAAATGTTCCCGGAAACTAGTGAAAGGACTATGAAGAACTGGTCTACTCTTTAACCACTTCTCTTTCAATGCTTTTGTACTGGCTTTAGCCATGTAGATAATAAAACCTTAAGACACAAACCCAAAGTGTCCTCTCGCCCATAAGCTTGCTATCCACATTGCTGCCTTTTGCTCAGGACTCCCAGTGTCAGCAATTTGTTTAGGAGAAACCAAACTAGAGATCTCTAGTGAGGAAGTGGGCTGTGCACTGCTCAGTCCTGTTCTAACCAAATCAATCCAGTGTGCAAGAGGATATCTTGGAACAACATTAAAAGGCAAACGATAGTTGAGTTCTGTCTTCTTATGATGTGTTACAAAGCTGAGCCTCAGGCTTGGACTTACTGGACTTGACTCTTACAGTATAGACGGCAGTGTTTGCTTTTCAGTTTGGGACCAGACCTGTTCTTAACTGGGAGCATACCATAAGTACCCCCAGATCCCAAAGCGATGGCTTCTTGAGACTCAACACCTTGAAGTATATACCTTCGTCTTTCAGAAGTGAAAGAGTTCTAATTCATTACAACCTAAGCAAGAACGAGTGCTTATTCTACATAATATACAAGTGACTTTATTTAATTACAGAAAGGAAAGCGTCTGGGTAGCACACATTATCACTAAATTGCATTTTAATATACAGCATACACAGTTTTATCCAATGCATTTGGACAACCACTCTTCTACGATGAATTTTATGAGAATGACTCTTCTCCTGCCTTGTGCAATAAGTTTAATTTTTAAAAGGTCACCGGATAAATGAGGTGGCTGCATGCTAATTTTGTTTTTCAACATCAGAAAATATGATTTCATCATCAGAGACATGAGGGAGATGGGAAGAAGCAGACAGTAGTGGTGTGTTTGGAACTTATTAGTACAAAAGACAGTTTTTCTCAACATCTGATTATCACAAAGTGCCATTGGAAAATAAACCCTTTTCTCATATTTAAGGGAGAAATGTATTTTAATGATTTTTAAATTATATTTCTAGAAAGAATTGAAATAACTTGAAACTTTAAACTTTTGCTTCAGTCTAGCAAGTCATATTTTTATTTATTTGTATTCCATTAGAACACAGAGACTCCCAGCAAAACCTGGCTTTCTATTATTGTCATCTACATACTAGTACAGATTTTAAGACTCTCAGAGAGTTTTAAATTGATAAATCCAATGTAAAAAGGGCTCAAAGAGAAATGGCCAAAGAGTTGACCGGTACTTCACAGGCTTTTGGCTAGTTTCCATGGCTTTTGTGTGGTTGAATCTGTTTTTACCATTACTCTTACTGGCTTCAGTTTTTGGCTTTTTTTGTTTTTTTCCTTACCTAATGTAGATGAACTAAATCATCAGTTTTAGGAGTGGCCCTGTCTTCCATTTCTGGGTAAGTCTCTACTGCAATTCATCTTTTCCTCTCTCAAGAATGTTGCTTCAGTACCTGTTGAAGCCATTTGTATATCTGACCCATCTTGTGTTCCTAGTGCTACTCATTTAGACTTTTTCTTTTTTTAATGTTCTTACAGCATATCTAATGTAATTTGCGATGCCTTTTCCCTGTATTTTCTAATGAGCAGAAAAGTAAAATGAAATCTTCTAATATGCACTGACATACAATTTTCACACATCTGCAGGTTGGAATGTCCCATCAGAAATGTTTTCCTGGGGCCCTTTAATTAAAAAAAGTTTAGGATACCTACATTATAAGACTACAGAGGAAAAACAGAAACAACAATTTTATAAGCAGCAGGAATTACATTAAAATTAATCTCTTCAAGCACCAAAAGTAAAAAAAAAAAAAAGCACTTTTATGCAATGCTTCCACATTGCATTGACTAGAACCACAATGTGATTAACAGAGGTATTTTTCACTTCAGTTAGTTCAAGTATTTCATTAATGGGAATAAAACCTGAATAAAATGTTACATGTCAAATTTTTTTCTTGTTTCTCTGTCTCAAAACACTCAAAATAAATATTAGGTATTTTCAGAATAAAAGGTGCATTAATTATGATATTTCCACCACAGCTTAAATATTGTTTCAAAAAAAGGGAACATCTTATAAATCGGAAAAATGAAATAAATTAATTAAGTTCAGTTACAAGTTTTATGCGATCCCCTATGTAGTTAGCCCAGTATTTCAAGTAACAAAAAAAACCTTCATGGGACAGATCTCTGAATTTAAGGTGTTTCGTAACTACAGAAATTTAGCTGCTGTTTAATGTAACAGGCAGCGAAATGCCACTGGATTTGTCTGCAATATGCAGCCTGAATGTGGTCATGAGCTGTTGAAGTGGCATTGAACAGACCAGCTCTGGGGTTGGGTTCCTTACTGTGGGGTTAGCTGTTCCTTACTTTGTGGGGAAAATAAGCTAGCATTACTTTTATGTGTAGATATTTATATATCTCTATATATCAGTGTGCATGTGATGGTTTCTCTAGAGTTAAGCACATACTTTTACAGATACCTGAGAAGCCAACACCTTGACCCTGGACATTTTAAGTCATCTGGGGTGCTGTTAAATGTCTGAACATATACAATGCAATTATGAGTGGGTCTGTAAGTAGCAGACCTTAAGGTGCCAACAGTGGGGCTACTGGCAGAACATGAAGCAACGCAACTAAAATGGCATCTGGGGAAATTTCTTGTGCTGAAATGCAAAGCAGTCCATGGTTTCAGGCACTGAAAACCTCTCAGCGAGGTGTGGCACACACTCGGTCACACTCACATGCTCCTGGTGATCAGTTCTTGCTGCTGCCTGGCCAGGGATGCAGAGAGGTTTCTCTGCTTGTGGGTTTCACATAGTAGGTGCACTCTGAGCCCAGATGGACCTGTTGTATGTGCCAACACGCACAGGAAAGACAGACCTCACATGGCTACAGATCCAATGAACCCCTATGCACCCAGAGCTCCTGTAGGAGAACACAGTGCAGGCTGGCAGGGAGTGTGTGACTGCCTCTGGCTCTGCCCTAGATAGTTGGTTCTGGACAGATGAGGGATGGGAGTAAAACTCTCTAGAGCACGCTATGGGCTAGACAAATTGTCCCAGATTTAGGCCATTTAGGTTGAGTAATCCCAACTGACGATGTGTATTTGTGTACAGACAGATATTTGGGTGTGTGCATTTGCTTAGGCAGGGTGGAGGGAGAAGGAAGCAGAAATGTGATTGTTTCTAACTATTTGTAAAAATAGTATGATTAACCCCAAAGTTTGCATGCTCTTATACTGTAATGATTGTCATTTTAAAACTAGCTTTTTGCCTTCGAGCTATCGGGGAAAAGACCTGAGGGAAAACTACTGTCGAAACCCCCGAGGGGAAGAGGGAGGCCCTTGGTGTTTCACCACCAGTCCAGAGACGCGCCATGAAGTCTGTGACATCCCCCTCTGCTCAGAAGGTAACCAGTACAGCTTCTGCAGGAAGCTGCCTTTGCTCTGCTGACAGCAGCTGCACAGAACTTCCAGTAATCACTTGCTCATGGCCTTTAGAGAAAGAATAGGTGATTTCTCAGCAAGAGTAACTCATATAGCACGAAAAGAAGTTGTTAGAGGAAGAGGAGATCTTGTTATGTTCCAGTGCGCTGGAAGGTTTCAGGCTCAGCAGCTTTTTTCAGGTTATGGAGGAGCTTGAACAATGAAGTTGTGCTGATCACACAAATGTGACCCTTTGTTTTTGCTTGCCTAGCCCATAGAGAATCCATTAACAATTTCAGTATTACTATGTGATAAAATCATCTAGTGCCATTTGATAGTAAAATCAGCTTTTCATTTTCTTTTTGATGAAAATATAGATACTGGATTACAAGATGAAAGCTTAAGATAAGCATGCATTTTATGTTTTGAATAAATACTGTAAATAAGTATAACTCGTTACAAATCCAACCCCATTTGACTTTAAAGTCACAGAGTTTGAAAGACACTCTATATGTCTTATGCACCATTGACTTTTAAGTTCTGTTAACCTCCAAACTAAGCTCTTGTATCTTGCTAATCAGCCAATTCAGTTCCAGTCAACCAACCTATTTAAATCTTCAAGATAGGGTGCCTTTAATTTTCTTGCTAATGTGTCACATGCAATAGTTATGCTGTCGCTAAGAAAGGGAGAGGGAGGGAGGGAGGCAGGGAGGGAGGCAAGGAGGGAGAGAGGAAAAGAAGGAGGAAGAGAATAATTTAAAAGGAGCTTCAGAATTTGTTAAAACATCTCATTTAAAGATAAATTTATGTAAGTTTCAAATGGCATAAGACCTGGAGCTCATTTCAGGAGGAAGACTTCAGTAGCTGAAGTTTAGTGATATCTGTAATTCCATAAAATAATATTTTCTAAATGATCCTTCCTTACAATTACTCCAATTAGGGAGCACTTGAGATGTTTGTCTACAGTTAATTATGGTGAATTTATTTTATATTTTCAGAGCTCTCATTCTAAATTTTGTTCAACACTGCTTTCAAATTCCTTTGGTAACTTTTGCCCACTCTCCCTCCATGCACCCCACCTACTTTCCTAAACCAGGACTGAAAATGTATCTTAGTTTAAGCTGCCAAAAATCATTGTTATCAAAAAGATACAGTATCATATGTAGCTGAAGGTGCTGAGTTTTTAAACAGACATATTGTACTGCACTAAAATTGGGATTCAGCCATTATTCTGCACTTCAACTTGTCCTGTAATTATACTGACTTAGAGTGATTTAGAATAGTAAATGGTGCTTCATTAGATTATACCACCATTAAAAAATACTTCTTCCTTAGCTATATGTCTCTCTCTTACTAACCATAAGTAAGATTAGTAAAAATCTGATAGGAACATGAATCCCTATAGTAGCTCATCCCTACCTGCATCAAAACTGTAAATGTCCTATAAAGGGATATATAATTTAAGCATCTGGATTAGCTCTAACAGATACAATCATACTCCAAAGGGCATTACACATACCAACCCAACAGAAAGATACCATTTTTTAATACCTCTTTAGGTTGGTTTCAATATATAAGAGCAGGGACATGGAGGGGTTTTTTGTTGGGTTTTTTTTGTGGTACAAGTTATCAGTGTAATAAATGACTAATGTCTACTTTTTTTATTTTCCTAGTTGAATGCATGACCTGCAATGGAGAGAGTTATAGAGGCCCAATGGATCACACCGAGACGGGCAAGGAGTGTCAGCGCTGGGATCTTCAGAGACCACACAAGCACAAATTTCGTCCAGAGAGGTAACCTCTCCTCCCCCCCAAGCAAGACCATGTGGTCATAATTTGAAAATTACACACATTCTGGAACCAGATGAGAAAAACTATCATTAGGTCAACTGAAATTTATGGAGTTCACCAGTTTTAGATGCTTGGGTTCCTGGCCCATGGTGTAGGCTGGCTACTGTCACGACAGAGACGCAGGACAGGGAGTAGAGGCTGTTTTATGCAGTTCTGATTACACCCCATGCCTGATTAGTGTAGTGATGTGCACCTACTACTTTCATTGACCAAAACTTTCTCCCTAGCTTCATTGACAGGAAGTAAATAACCTCGGAATATTTCTCTATATATTGATATGCAGCTGCAGTCAGCTTAAATACCTTAAAGTAATCACTTTGTAAATAATGATATAAAGTCATGAATTTTTGTTAGTTTTCTTAATACAGGTAATGAATATAAACTTCCAATATTGTCAAGTAACAATATTCTCCTTTTTGCAATATTGAATAGCTTTAAAGCTGTAGGTGATCTTCCATTATAATCACATTTAAGTATCCAATTTGTTTCACCAAAGTGTTTGCCCACTACATCTGTTTTTTCACCCTGGGAAAGGATTTAATCATTCTACTTAACATTTTATGGACATGGATTTCTTTCTTAGAATTTTTTTTTTTTTCTTAACATTTTTTGGAAATGGATTTTTTTTTTAAAATTTTTTTTTTTTTTTTTTTTTTTTTTTTAATTTAGGCACAGATTCACAGCAAGGCAAATTTCATCCCCATTGGGGTTTGTCCTAGAGGGCCAAATTCACCCAGCTACGAAGGGTCATCCATAATACACACTTCTGAAAGTAGTGTGGGAGGGAGGGGGTGTGCAGGGATTAGGCCACACAGGAGGGGATCTCTGCTCATCTCAAACCAGACTACAGTTTCATTTTAGTTTTATTCTGGATTTTGGCTAAACTCCATTTATATATTGTTTTGAATAAACTTAAACTGCCAGAAAAAGAATGCAAGAATCAACAAAACCAGAATGGTTAAGACCTTCCACTGAAGTTATCTTTTTATGTGTTAAAGTCTTTCACTAAATAAAGCATTATTTTTATTCTAAGAAATATGGGTACTGGTAGATTTTAGAAAGCCTGATTATTCAGCAAAATATTGAGAGGATCTGCAGTTTTGGAGTTTATGTGGTATAATCTGTTTTTTCCCTTGGCTTGGATGACCTGCTTCATGAATAATAGCAGGCTATCCCATTGTTCTGCCACAATAAATATTTTGTGTTAGCTGAATGGGACTGAAGATAATCTGTTTCTGAGTTTTGCCATGCACTTACTGTGCACTCTAGAGTAAGTCACAGAAACAGTTTTGTTCCTTGGGAGTGAAACATTTATAGAACTCCTGGGTACAAACGATAATAATTTTACTGTCAGGAGGAAATTCTTTTTTTCCATTAATTTCTGATTGTTTGCAAAATGACTTTTCAGACTAACCACAGTCTTACGAACAATCATCTTCCTCTTTGAAATAATTCCTTCAGAGAACATCTTCTTGAGAGTTTTCAGACAGTAATAAAGTGCTTTTTTTTTAAACAAAAAGCAACCCATCCAGATTGAACTGATCTGTATTGGCTTTCAGAATAGTAATGTAGTCCCGTGTATTTCTGATACACTGATGTTAATTAGCTCTGTGAACGGTCACTAAAGGTAGTAACAATAATACTTTAATTATACCAGATTTTTAAAATGTTATGGGGTTTGGTTTGCTGGTTTGTTTGTTTTCATAGTCATGTAAGCTGAAAATAAGAGGTCTGGAACAAATGACCCATTAAAACACAGCCGACTCTAGGGACACTTACAGTATACCATCCAGGTGCAGTGTAAATAACCTGGAAACCAGGAAGAACTGTCTGGATAGAATTAAACCTATTTGCATTTATGGCTTCATCGGTAGCAATGATGAAGAAAAGGAATAAAGATGGTAATCTTTTCAAATGCTCCAGTCTACCTGCTGTTGGACAGTGCTTTTGTCTTAGGATAAATACAACTCACTCTTCCTTTTTGTCACCTCAGTGATTTGTTCCACATTTACTCCCCTCAGAATTCAGTTACTGAGGATGTTTACTGTCTGCTTAGATGTGATTGAAGCTAGCAGAAGGAATCCCCCCAAACAGCTCCTGCATGGCCCATTTTTAGCTATTTGTGGATGCAGAATTATATTCTGAAACTCCACTTCTCTTGTGTACTCCTCACGGGCACAGTTATGCCTCAAGATGGAAGTATGACCACTGAGGATAATGTGTTGGGCATAGAGCAGCATAGGGAGGAAAGTTTTTCGCCTTTTCTGCTCAAACTCAAATATCCTGTGAAAATATTCATTACATGGAGGAAAGTAGGGTTGAAGCGTAGCATAGGAGGTGAATAACTGCAGATATCCTTTTATTAGTCCCCTGGTTTATGTCTTCTGTATGAAAACTTATTTTATAAAAAATCAAGTTTCCAGTCCTACATGTCTTTTAAAACAAAACAAAGGGGAAAAGAAATATTGGTAAAGAGTTTTAGATATTAGGTTTCATTTTAGTTCCAGGAGAGCTGGAGATCAGCATCTGTCTCTTTAAAAAGAGTAAGTGTTATCTCTTTGGCTGATATTCTCCTCCCTTTTTTCTAGAAACTGAGATAAAGTCTGGATTTTGACATCAGATACTTATCTTGATGCTTCATTTCATTTTTGGCAGTGAAGTACAGCTACTGCTGTTTCAGATGTAGAGTTCTGAAAGATCTCTGAAACCTCAGGCTCTTTCTTGGGTCTAAGAAAGGGGTCTGTGCCCAAAAGTACCGGGGAAGGAGGAGTGTGCACAACAAAAAGACAGCTCTCAGGGAATTCTGCATAGCCTCACTGTTGAATTGTGTGGAACAGTTTGAAGCCTTGTCATTTATCTTATTGCTGTTATTGGTTTCTTAAAGGTGCTGGTTGGCCTTTTTTATAGGAATTGTTGCTTGCTGGGTATGAAGGAAGGCAGAATCCTCCGTGAATATTGGGGGAAGAACCATTGACTGGGAAGGCTGGTTTTGCTCTAGAAAGGGGCAAATAGATCTAGTAGGTGAAAAGATGGCTCACTGGCACTACTCCATCCCCCAAAGACACTCAGAGCTTGATCCTAGAAGAACATCTCTCCCTAGGTTTTAGTTAGTAAATAACACATTTTTGATATAATGTGAGAACATGCCATATAATATTAGGAAGGATGGACATTCAGTGCTAAGACAGACATTTGTAGTCTAGAACATGGCTTCTTTATATCCCCAGCTGTTTTGAATGCTTTTTGTGAGCTACGGCTGCAGAAACTTTGCTATTCCTGGACTCACCTTGGTTCTTGGGTGGTGACATGCACTTTCCACGCTATTTGACATGGAACATGTTCCACCAGCATCAAAGGTCATCACTGCACCTACTGGGCAGCCAAAACCATCTCGTTTTCTGCTGTATTATTCACCCATTAACTCTTTCCTTGGGAAATCCTTGGACACAACTTGTTCCTTTACAGTTTGTCTTATACCTAGCAGAAAACAGGGTACTGCTGCTAGATCTAAAATTATCACATTCTTAACTGCCATTGAATTCTCAGTTTGGTGAGGTTTCTCCTTGGTGGTTTTGTTGTCATTTTGGTGGTTTTGTTTTTTTATTTTTTTATTCTACTTAAAACTTGTCCCTTGTATAGTTGAAGGAACCTAACTTCTCCTAAGAAATGGAAGATCAGCATGTAAATGAGTCAAAATTAGCATGATCATTTGACAGAAAAAGCACCCTAGCAAAAACATACACTTGTAAATCATATTTTCCTCTGCTTGTGTGAAGCACATCTGCTTGCAGTTGTAAATGGATTCAGGTTCCCAGGTAGTTAACTTTATTGTTCTCTTACATACTTTTCATGTTTCCCTCAGGGGCAAATCTACTTTTTGTTTCTTTTGCAAACATATTTCAATAAAACTGGAAAGCCAAGACAATTTGTATTCACTACAGAAAAAAAAAAAAAACCCCGATGCATTTATCTCCTTCAAGTTTACAGATGTTAGTATCATGTACTTATACAAAAAACCCCTACTTATCCTGGATATCTGTCTGATCGTCAATGATGGCTGTAGGAATGTGGAAGCATTTAAATAGCACAGTAGTATCTAGTCTTAATCCAATAAAGTGAAGCGGAAGTTATTTCCTTATTTTTCTCCTTCTTTCCCCCAATGCTTGAAATGAGAGCATGACCAAAAATGAGCTCTGTTACAAAAATGGGGCTATCATTAGTAGAACAGCTACTCAAAATAGCTTCCAGTTTGAACCCAGGGCTGTTGCACTGGAGAACCTGTTTTCTTAATGAGCCTGGCATGGCAGGCAGTATTTAGATAATCCACATTTAATTGGTCTGTTTCAAAAAAATGAGTGTCTCAAGTGTCTGGTCATCGGTTGACAGACACAAGAGCAAAAGTTCAGCAATTAGTGGAGTTACCCTATCCGGTACCCTGTGCATTAGCACAGCAAGGAGTCCCATCAGTGGAGGTCTGATTCTGCTGCATATTTGGAAAGTGTTGCTATGTTATTAACTTTCTAACAGCATTAAAAGAGTATTTGCACCCATCCTACAGGATCAGACCCCAGGTTAATAGGAACTGGTTCTTGTTTGCCTCTGCTGAAATCTGTCCTTTAAGTACCTTGTAGAAGGCAGTACCTTGTGCAGTGTTGCCAGGAAGACTTCCGTGACGTGTTTCTCATTGTGGTTTACAGATATCCTGACAAGGGCTTTGATGATAATTACTGCCGCAATCCCGATGGCAAGCTGAGACCATGGTGCTACACTCTTGACCCTAACACCCCCTGGGAGTTCTGTGCAATTAAAATGTGTGGTGAGTTCAAGCAAAATTTATTACTTCCTTTTCCTTTCCAAAATCTGGACACAGATATTTCAAGCAGCGTAGGACCACCACTAGTTTATTCGTTGCCCTTCACTAGCTTTTAAAACATAGCTTTCAAAGAGAGTTTCCTATAAACACTTTATATTTAATCTGGACAGGAAAGAAGAGTTGTGTGTTACTTAACACTGGAATATGAGTATGTCTTACATACTGTAAATTGCATTAAAATGTAGGAAAATCAAGAACTAAAAAAATGAGGCAACAAAATCATGAAGATCTCATGTACAGTGTTAGTTTGGCCATGCTGGACATTTGCATTGTCAGTTGAGAGTATCAAATATCATTTGGTGCACACGCATGCCATCCCTACTCTGTGTCCTCTGCCAACACCTCTTCACTGCTTTGCAGTTCTAGGCCTTAGGTCCTGCACATTATTCACTCTTGTGTTGAAGACAGAATTATTAATTTCCTCGTGGGTCTCTCTGTGTTATTCAGCACTCCATATCAAAGCACTCCACGGGCTATTAATTTCTTTTCATCCATCAGCTACAAGATGGTGGCGTTTGTTAACCACACTTTAGAGACAAGGAATTGAATCAAAGTGACATTAAGGTGTATAGTATTGGATGCTCACTTTGCGATCCTTTAGTTTACCCTTTTAGACTTCTTGCAGCATGTTCTGTCTTCAAAGCCCAGATCATCTTAACTTTGGTGATAGCTCTGACAGATCTATTTTAACAATAATTAGATGTCTTAAATGAGAAGTAAAGGGACAATGAGGAAGATAAAACACTTGGACATTCCTTGAAAACCTGTGTGACTTTCTAGACTTTCATGGTAATACTGGGGCTAAGGCAGATGGTAGAATCAGTTTTGTTGAGACACGCTTTAAATATTGGGATGGGTGGCAGGGAAGAGGCAATAGCTCTGACATGAAATTTTGTGAGCTGTTGCTGCCTAAAAGGGGATTCTCCACCTTCACTTAGAATTCTTACCAAAGCAATTATGCCGTGCACTTTAGAAAAATTCAGAATTTTCTCTGCTTGGATGTTCGTAGCTTAGGCCGGTCTGATGTCTTGGAGATTCAGTCTGGTCTAATCAGCTTGTCCATTTTTGAAATCCAAGGGTTGAGTAAGAGTATTCTGTACCTCCTGATGCAGAGTAATTGAACTTACTCTATCTTATGTCATTGCAATTCCAGTATAAGGTAGTTAAACTATCAAAATTATTCCACTGTAAAAAAGGCAAAGCTATTTTGATATTTTGGGTAATGTCTAATCAGGTTCTCCAGAGACAGAAGAAACTTATCAGGATGGCTGCTTGTTTTGGGTCGGGCACCCATTAAGTCACATCCATGCTGAAAGTCTTACCTGTGAACTACAGTACTAATTCATGTCATTGTATCTAGACTTACTGATTTTGGTAAAGAGGAAAGCTCAGTCCTTCCACTTTGTAAACACAGACTGGCTTAGCTATGCAACTGAATCATCTTTCAATTTTTCAGTTACTCCATTAAGTAAGAAGCTGTTGCTTTGGATTTTTGGCCTGTGTTGGTTAGGGTTTTGTTTTGGTTTGTGGTTTGGTTTTTTTTTTAAATTCAGCTGTGCTTCCTACACTTCTCCAATTATTAGATAACATATGAATCATGTGTAGCATTCTAGAACTGTTCTTTTCCTCTGCTAAATATGTTGTTATTATTATGAAAAAAGTATTCCTAAGTTACAGCTGACTGTTTCATTAATGCAAGTTTTATAAACCTTTATCCTTTGGCATTTCCTGAGCTGATGTGTCAGTGTTCTGAGGATTCACATCTGGCTTTGTTGGTCACGTAAGCTTACACCCCATGCAACTTTCAGTATCTACAGTCTGGCCTCAGCCTTATAAAATAGTTGGGTAGGAGATCTCCTGCAAACTACAGGATTATCACCTTTGTCCACCAAATCATAGTAGAGTCCTGAAGAAAAGGTAAAGATTAAAATGAATTAAAAAACCCTCCAGAACACAGTGTAATGATTTTCATATTGTGATGAAAGCCTTTTGTCTCATTTCTAGGCAAAAGTTCACTGAAGGAACTAGAAATTCTTTCCTTCAGTTAGAAAATACATTAAAATCTGTGGAAATTTCACATGTAAAACTGCATTTTCACTGCAGAAAACTTTAGCTCTTTTGAAATTAATAAGGCAATCTATATGAGAAAAAATACAAAAGTGGTGGTCTTGAAAGCTTAATCCAGCAGATATTTTCAAAGGGTGTTTCTCACAGGCATATGACATTGCCCTCTATGTAAGATGCAGTGCTGCTCGATGATTTCCTTTATAACCCAGTGAGGGAGTCTACTGCTGATGCTACTGTTAAATCACCATCTTAATGGCCAGAATACTAACAGAAAATATCAAAACCCTGTTTTCAGTCTTCTGTCTTTCTTGAGGCTCATAAAAAACTGTTTTCCCACCTCCTAGCAGGGAGCCCAAAACACTTGGCTATTCTGGGTTTCGGTGGCTGCTCTGTTTCTGAAGCTGGGGCTGTTTGCAATCTCAGAACACTAAAAAGAGAACATCATGAGTTATAGGTCTTTATAGTTTTGTGGTTTGGATTCTCACACAGGTTTTTAATTCCTGTGCTGAGGACTGTTTATTTAATTTACAAGAAATACTAATTAGGAAAAAAGCTTTGTAAATCCAAGTCCTTGGATCATATACAAAAATGTAGGTGTCCTCTCTTTGGGGAGTGACCACAAGGCAGCCCGCTGCTTGTGGCTTTTGCTACATGTCATGAGTGCTAGTATGTTCTATAGCCAAAATGCTGACAACAGCTCATATACAAAATTCTCAGAAAAAAAAGTTGGTGGAAGGAAGCATTTAGAAAATAAATATGGTTTTAAGACTGAAGAGAGAGAGGGCATTGTAATTTTACTTCCAAGCACAGAATGCAGCATAAAACATTGTGGCTTACAGCCAGGGCTGTGAGAAAGAGATGACAGGAGCAATTAGGAATTAGAGATGGCTCAAGCTGCAAAAACTGGATTTGGATTAAGACTTCAGGGACCCCAGGACTGGTTTGAAGTTGCTCACATATGTGTCTGTGGTTTTGGCTTGAGACAATTTTTAGTTAGAAGAGAGAATAAAAGGACAACTAACAGCAATGAAGAAGTGTAGGATGAAATGAAGAAATGGAAGCAGTGCCAGCAAACATGAAAAAGGAAAATGACTGTTATTTTGGCATGAGTGAGGACATTGACTACAGGGAAGACAGGAGTAGGGAACTAACACTGCTTTAAAAAAACCCCAAAGGGGTAGCAGGTCCTCTACAGATGAGCTATAGGGCAATCAGAGAGGTGCTGAGGCCCATAAAGGAAGCTACTTATATCAGTCATTTGAGAACTGCAGAGCTTTTTGGAATTATTGTGTTAAGGACAGTGTTTCATTGATGCCTACGTGATATGCAACCAATCCAGACGCCTTTACCATGGATTTAGCCTTTTCCACCTGTAATCACGGACAGTAGTCAGGAGTGACCAAAGCTCGAAAAGCCTTGAGAAAATTCCATAAAGGCTTTGGTTTGATGGGAAAGAGCAAGTAATGAAACACCAAAATTGAGACTCTAGATCTAAAATGAACGGTTGCAGTGTGCCTGCAGGCTTTGGGAAGACAAAAACTCACCAATATTAAATTACTTGTTCTTTAGAAACAGAGATTTCAACTGCCCATTTGAATGCACCGTTCTGATTAAAGAGTTATTTGTCAAATCATTGTATGTACACAAATAAAAGTTACACTCATTTAAGCTTAATATTTGCAAAAGACAAAGATGTTTTTAGAAAGGAAGTACTGAAAAGAGATATTTAGTACTTGAGAAAGTGTTAGCTTCCATCTCGCTTCACAAGGAGACAAAGAATAGGTCCCATGTTCACTGTTTATGCAACAGCTTAATCCACATTTCCTCAAAAACGATCCTTCTCAAATCCTTTTCATAATTTCTGTGATAGTTTTGAAAGTGAGATTAAGAACTCTGAACCTGAGGAGATCCTTTTTTTTTTTTTTTTTAATAGATTTAAAATAAAAATTGTTTGAATTTAAAGCCTTGTTGTAGCCATTGCAAGAGCCTGGCAAGGTCTCTCTGTGCTCAAGGACAAATGAACCGTATGTGTGAAAGTTTTAGGTGACAATGAGTATCACCATCTCTAGCTCTGTGGCTTCTGTGCCGGAGCATGAGGTGTAGCGACCTCTAAAAGGCGTCTCCAGAGTGAAGCCGCTCAGCAGGATCAGCTATATACACTCACACACGCGTGCATGCACAAACGCATGGACAGCTTCAGTAATATGGGTCGGCGGCAAAGAGGCAGGAAGGGTCTTTGCATAGATTTCCACAGGAGCTGTTTATTGCTTCGACCCCATGAAGGGTTCTAGAGGCAAAGACTCAGACAACGCAGAACTCAGGTTTAAGTACAGGAGCGGAGCTAGCACCAGGAACCAATGGTGTGATGGCACAGGGGCAGTGCAAAGGCGGGACTAGGGAATGGGGACCAATGGGGGAGCTCTGGGGGAGTGGTGTGGGGCAGAGGCCAATGGGGGGAACCTGGAGTGGAGAACTTTCTATGGCATGGCACATGTAGGGTAGCAAGGAGGCAGAGCGGCTAACAACCAACCATGAACACAGAACTGGGGTAGATTACCATAACAGAACAAAGCATTCTGGGAGAGGCTTCTTTTCTCACCGTGACCTCGAGAGAGCGCTCTGGTACTAGGGAGTGTCTTGCCGAGCACTCACTCTGTCTCTGGTACCACAGGCTAACTGACCACCACAAATGAGTTCTAAATACTGTGATTTTTGAGCTTGACTATAATTCATTTTTTCACTTTCTCATATGTCTTTACTGAAAAAAAACAAAATGCTAGGAATCAGTGGGGTTTTGTCTTCCATTCATGTGCTGTGTCATAGTGCATTGAAGAAAATGTGGAAAGGAAGGAACTGCCACTAAACTGCCCAGAACTGTGAATGCCATTGCTTGAGGAAGGGATGCCTGAGGGCAGTATTACTGAGCATGAGCAGCTTCAAAACTTCACTCAGCTTTCTTACTGATATTTGCAGAATTGCATAGATCACGTTTAGAATCAACTTTTTAAAATATTTTTTTACAAATCAGGGCACATTTTCCTTCTATTGACTGACACTGTAGAAAAGATATTTCATGAACATAAGCAAGAACAGGTATTTTCCTCATGATGTAATTTAGGACTCTGTTTCTTTTCCAACTGTGTCTTTTTTCCAAAAATACATAGGTTGTTTTGTCATGAAAGAACCTGAATTCGCCAGCAAAACCTCTAACTTCTTTTAAGTCAGTAGGAGTCTCACCATTGACCTAAAATTTGTGCAGGATTTTCTTCTGGGTCATTTGGATTAGAGTCAGAAATAGTATCTAGCTGGTTACTTCAGCTGTTGAATGACTCAAGGCCCCTGCTGATTCTCTCATGCTGGCGTTGCTGTGAGAACCAGAACTGGGAGGACTATCTGTGGCTTTACACATAAGGCTCTGGATAATGTTTCATCTTTTTACCTAAGCATCTATGAATGTGTGAGATGGCCGTTGTTAATAAATTTATGTATTTTGAAGTATCAAAGTAGGGAGGGTTTCATGGAAGAAAAAGGATATCTTTGCGTTATTGCCCTTTGGTTGGGGACCTTAGAGTGAACATGTGAACATTAGTAGTATTTTTACTAATGGGAAATCCCCTCATGTATCTGTCTGAATTACATGTTTAATCTTAGTCATCCAGAACTCAAAAAAGAAAACAAAAACCCACAAAGTTCAAAAGCAGCAAAATGCTGCTAACAATTATCAAATTCTTCTGTTCATAATGAACTTTCTTACAGAAGTAAGTAGTGACAATCAATAAATTATAAATAGTGGTCTTTTGTAAGATGGTATTTTGTGTGATCTTTCCTTAAAAGTACTTTTCACCTCAGTTCAAAACTGTAAAAGTTGAACTGAAGCAAAAAATCCTTGGAACTTCCATTATGAAATACTAGTAAAAAAAGTTAGGATTATTTGTTGACTTTAAATTAATCTAACTAAATTCGTAGTGTCTTTCTCATTGTAACAAACCCTTAGATTTGCACATCTTCATTTACATTTTAGATGAATTACTGGGATAAGGATGGGAATTCAGTTTTACAGATTTTTATCTTGATCTTGATTTTGCCTTGTAAGAGAACTGGTGATTGCGTTCTTAGGGCTCTCTCACCAGTGATCTGCACATCTGATGTTCATGCTCAGAGTTATTAAATTTATTTAATTTGGTATGTGGGCGATGAAAAATTAGCCTCAACAACAAGACCAATACTGAATGGAGATGACTGTAAGTTGTAGGCTTGGACAGCCTGGGCACTTCTTAGTTTGGCAAGTGCTGTATAGTCTGCAGTCTGGTGAGGCAAGCACTGCTTCTCAAGCTCTTGCGTGTTCCTGTGCACATCCAGCCCAACTTTCATTAACAGGAACAGGGAGACTGTTCCCATCATGCCTGTTTGTGGAATCACCAGCTGAATGAAGGATTTTTCAAGGATTGGTAAGTTTTCAGGCTTCTGTGAGACTCAATAGCCAGAATGGGAATTGGTTCTGAGGGCACAAGCCCTCAGAATTTCAAAATTAAATTCCAAAAATATTTTGGAATCTCATTTTTCATGTTTTAAAATGAGACATTTGTAGTATATGCAGGTGGTACAGCAAGGAAATGTTGGAGAGGGTTCTATGGACCTTTTGGAACAATGGAACTGCTTTATTAATTAAAATGAGAATATTAGTGATCCTTCTCATTACTAGAATTCTTATTGAGAGCTGCCACAAAGTAGTAGCAGATAATCACAGTGGAGATTTTGAAATAATTTCTCTCTTAGTCATTATAGAGCAAGTCTTTGCAAAAGTGGCTTGGCTGTGCAAGTATTCATGAAAATGTGAAAGTTAAGTTTTTCTGGTGCCTTTACATTGTATGTTTTGACATGGCCAAGTTGTAAAATCTGATCTACAGATAGAGGTCATTGTCCAGACATGCAGTGTAAGGTTCATCAATGAGCTGTGTATGTGCAGATGTGAAAAGAAGGAATGCTCTTCAAAATTACTATGGCCTTGCTTAAATCAATTGATGCATTACTTATTTCATTTCAAGCATGTCATTTAAAGAAACCCCAATCCCACATAATGATTATTTTTTTCTTTAGCATGACTGAGTACAGAGTAGGTGCACTAGAGAGTTCATTACAGTTGAAGTAGTAATTTCTTGTGTATAGATAAGGTCTTTGCAACAGCCTGTATTAGGTTGATTTTTTGTGCATTATTAGTGTTATTTAAAAAGAGTTTTTGGTAGAGTTATGTAGTTGTAATTTATTAATTTACTTAGGAAATATTATGAAGCCAGGGTTTATGCTGAAATTTATTGTCTTAGTAAACTCTTCTCCCCACCCCCCAAGTTTTTCCCCAAATCTTTTTCACTTTTGTGAAAGCAATACATGTATTTTTAAAAAAGACTAATATGTATTTGAATGTGGCACAGCGATGTTCAATCTAATCAGCTTAGAAGCTATTTTAGCATATAACTCCATTTGTTTTCATGTCTTATTTATGATGGAAAACTGAAATATTGCAGCTATTTATTACTATTAGTTGTATAAATCCATCTTTTTGTAGTCTAATTATTTAAAAAGTGATGCATAAAGACTAACCGTATAGTTACTAGATACAAGCCTGTTTGATGAGTCCCCTAGAAAAAGTGAATTAGTCAGCCTGCAGAAACCTCCTTGTGATACTTGCAGTGCCATATCCTTTTGACTTTGGAATGAGTTTGGAACTCAAAATCCCATTGAAACAGGACAACATTTGCCTTGGGAATGAGGGACAGGAAATGAATTTGACCATGAAACACTGATTTAAAAACATCAACCAGATGAAGAGAAAAAGGGATGCATGGATAAATGTATAATTCAACTGCACAACTTGATGTTATCATCTGACAGGGAAATGATCTTTAACGTCAAAGATCAGTCAGCAAATCAGCCAAAACCATCTGTTATGACATTTGGTTTCCTTAAGATCCATATTTTATCCAAGTTCATGGAACTGGCTCAAGTTACCAGGAGTGAACTACATTATGAGTAACACACAAAACTGTTCTATTCACTGGACCATTTGAAGAAAACTAAGTAAGGAACTTTATTAACATGCTTATTGCTGACAATTAATACTTTTAAGATAATTAATAAAATTAGTCTTGTGAACAATAGCAAATACCAACAGATACACAGTTACTTTAAAAATACTGTATTGGGAACTTCTGAAGATAGTGCAGAAGTGTTGCCCTTACTGCAGTGTATTTAGTTTTGTACTACTTTGTATATATCTGATGCAATATCTGTGCCATTAATTTGCAATTATGAAAATTGCATAAGAAATAAAAAGAGCCTTTCAAGTTATGTGAATGAGTCATTTAAAAACCACTGTTTTTCTGAATTTAGTTCAAGACAGCCCACACGAGGGTGAGTACAGAGTATATCAACATCTGTAAGAGATCTTGAGTCTGATGAATTTGTTAGTCTTTAAAATATTTTTCTCTCTGTAGAGAATACTAATGTTTGATTTCAAGATCTGGGCCTTTTTTCCCCTCTTTTAACCATATGAGGCATTAAAAAAAAAACCTTCTAGGAGAATTTAGCACATTAATTTATAATAGGATTTATATTCTTTTTTAATTATTATTTTTTATCTTATTTTCCTGTGACCTGATATTCTGGGAATTCTTTAGAGGAACTCAATTGTATTTTAATCCTACAAATATGTGTTACCATGTTTAACAGGGTGCATGTGGGTGGTCACTCAGTTTTTTAAAGCTGAGGGAATGATCTTTGCTGAACTGGAGAAAAATAACCAGGAGTATCTTCTGATCTCCAGTGATACACGATAGGCCAGGTGTCTCACACAAGAAAATAGTGCAGATTCTTTGCATGCAAGTGGATAAACTGGTATAAAGCCCAGCACTGACACTGATTTTGTGGATGTTGTAAATGTGAAGAGGAAAAAATTATTCTGTAATCACATTGGCAATTTCACCAAAGAACTGCAATTACCATGATTTGAACATCATGTAATCCATGACTCCATCCGTAATGTGGAGTTCAAACCTGACATTCTAAAGAGAATGAAACAGCACTTCTTGTCTGGGTCTGCAGACGAAAGTGTGGTGAACAGCACAGAGGCGGCAGCTGGGACAGCAGCGTGCATTCGGGGACAGGGTGAGGGTTACCGTGGCACCGTCAGCACCATATGGAGTGGGATCCAGTGCCAGAGATGGGACTCCCAGTTTCCTCACCAGCACAACATCACTCCTGAGAACTTCAAATGCAAGTGAGTAGAGACGAGTGGGTGTTATTATTGCAGTGGAAAAAGAGGTGAGTTTTGAAATGTTTAACAAGTTGTGCCACTCGAGTAGACCACAGGGCCCCTGTCCCTGCTCCGTGTCCTGCATCCACTCTACCTGCTGAGGCTCAAAAGCTTTTGAGCTTGGGAAAACCAGTCCTTCAGATCTCAAAGCAGTTGTTCTAGATGAACTTGGGTGAAACCCGAGGGATTTTTGTGAACTTTTCCCTCAAGAATGTATTCACCAGTTTGATTGTGAAGTGTCTGGATGTGTTCCAGACTGGGACCTGAATCCCAACAGTGCTGATACATTACCACTGCTTTTCTTTGTGGAACTAAAAGCTTCTTTGCATTTTGATTGCTGACTTTAATTTAATATGTCCTAATTATTACCTAAATGTAATCTTCTTGGCAATAATTAACATTTATAATAATTGAAAACACTTCTTTTATTTTTCATATTTTAAATCCTTTTTCTGTCTCCTTACTAAATCTGGTTGTGTCAATTGGACTGCTTTTACCTTGAACCTTTCTGTATGGTTCATGAACTTCCAAGACGTGAATAATCTACTAATTTTAGGTGGTTACCTTAGTAGTGTTCTTTCAGTTCTTTTTTAACTAAGCATGGAGGAAATCTTGTTGACCAGAATGGAGCCACAGCCCAGTTTGTACTAAATATCTTTATTGATGGGTAAATATCAGTACGAATTACAGTATTAGGTCCATTCTTTCCATAGTCTGTTATCAGTAAGTGCTGCAGATGGAAAAAATACAGTGAAATGTGGAGATGCACAGAACATGGCAACAACTGGCAGGAGATGGGGAAATAAAACTTATATTTAAGAGGTTTGACTATTTCATGCAAGCTGCAAAAGACATTTAAAGATGTTCCCTTGTGACTAACTTTTACTTTAAAGGTAACAGATGTATAGAATTTCAACATACACTTTTTGTATTTTCGACGACTCAGTTTCTTAAATGAATCAGTGATAGTCTACAGCACTCTGTTTCTCCAAACTCAGCAGAACCATTCAAAGTGTAGGGAGTTTTAAGCACTTTGGTAATGTTTGTATTTAAAAGCACTTGTTATGTATTGCAGGTATATCCAATGTCAGTTGCATGCAAATTTTGATGGAGGATCCTGAATGAAAATATTGTTAATCTTCAAATGAAATCTTATATCCCTTCAAAACATATGTCTGCTGAAAATTAATTCCCATAAACATATTCTTATTACAGTTAATATTTTTTTCTGGATGCTGTGTTCTTACTGGCTCCTCATCTCCTTGCACTTGACACTGATCAGTAACACAGAGACCTGAAGGAGCCTGTATTTTTTGTTAATTCATAACAAAAAACAATGGACCACATTGGTGGGTTTAGGTTATCCCTGCTGTGAGCTAACGTATTTATTTTTATAGGGATTTGAGGGAGAACTACTGCCGAAATCCAGATGGATCTGAATCACCCTGGTGTTTTACCACTGACCCAAACATCCGTATTGGTTATTGCTCCCAGATTCCCAAGTGTGATGTATCAAATGAACAAGGTAACAGAGGAAAGGGTGATAACATGATTTTAAGTGAATGCTCTGCTGTTCCAAACAGCAAGTAGACAGGCTGGAAAACTGAAGAGTTGTATCTGTATTACACCTATGTAGTTCTGCTTTGGCTTTGTTCACATGCTTGGGATTCATTGTGGTGTAAATGAGATTCGTTTCTCGGCTTAATTTTTGATTCCAACAGGGAAAGCTGCAGCAAAGATTTGATTGGATCTGATTTTTAGACAAGGTGAATCTATGTATCTGCTCTACTGTCTTTACCTTTCTTACTTTGAAAGGCCTTTTTCCACAGCTGAGATGATTTCCTTGGTTCACAGTCTTTTTATAATTGCATATGAGGCTACCAAAAGCGATTTTTTTTCCTTTTTTTCTTTTTGTTTTTTTTTGCATGTACCTCCTTGTCTAGAAGGGATTGATCCTCTGAGTTCTTACCTGACTCTGCCTGTGACGTTCATTCTGAGTCTTCATGCAAATGTTTTTCCCATGAGGTCTTAGTATTACTGTAAGGAGTATTGTTGCATCCTGAATGGATGTCAATCATAGCATAAACTATGAGGCTAAGACCTCAGACCTATAACCTTACACCAGACTGCATTAACAGCTCCATCTTTAAGTTTTAGCCAATTTTTCTCATAAATTTCAAAAAGTTGCAGTTGCAAGACTTATCTCAAAGGAAGGATTAAACTTTTATATTCATTCTGTGTTTCTTGTAAAGTGTCAATTATCAAAAAGTAAAAATACTGATGAATATGAAATTAAGTACTTTATGCAAAATGTCTTTATAGTACTGAACATTTTAAACAATCCTCTTGAAAAGTCTCAAAAAGGCTTGTGATAAAAGCTTATGAATTAAACATGACTTCTGCTGGAACGAACAGGCAAGTTTTTGAATTACATTAAAATTAAAGTCATGCTGATTTTTTGAGTTTGCTGAAGTAATACTTAAGTCTAGAATTATATACAGTTGCCAGTATCTGGAAGATACACAAAGCTAAACTGAATGCTTGTTTTTTATGGAGAGAGTAATAGGGGACCATTTTTGTTGGATTCGTATAAACTATCTTCTGACAACTTTTAGAATATTCTGTGTGACCCTACTAAATTAATCATAAACCAGCTATTTATGAAAGACATTTTCCCATTTTAGCTAAGTAAGACAAAAATTAAAATGCTACTGTGTTGAGAATGAAGGTCTCAAACAGGAGATTACATATGTAAATCTGGAAACAATTTTCCGTTTTTCTTCTGATTTGATTTATACAATTTTCTGATTAATAGTGTACAGTGTTTACTAAACAGAACACTTGTCTTTAATAATTTGGATTACTGATGGGAAGGAAGAGTTTTCTTCTCAATGTTGCACAACCACCCTCCACTTTTTTGTCTCAACATTCTTTTTTCAGATTGTTATCGTGGCAATGGCAAGAGTTACGTGGGGAATCTATCCAAGACAAGATTTGGGTTAACTTGCTCCACATGGGACAAAAATATTGAAGACTTACGTAGGTGTGTACATATTAGAGAGAAAGAGATGGTTCAGTGAGTCCTGAATAAATACTGCCTCCAGATGGCAACTCTTTTTCATCTTCATGGATTCTAAAGTAGCCCCTTATGCCCTGGAGCTTTTAATATCTTTGTTTTCCTAATCTTTTTTTTATCTTTTTCTCTTCTTCTTCATGTTTAAATATATTGCACAACACGACTTTGTTCGGGCTAACCACTAATTGCTGGCTTTGGGATGTTTCTCAGTGTTTAATTTACTGGCCTATTTTACCCCATCCTTGCCCTTGAAAGTTTGGTGCAATGAGAGGATAGTAGGAATGAGACAGGAAATGGTTATCTCATTGACCTCATTTCATTGCTCATGCTGCTTCAAGGAGGAGGTTGGACTTGAAATCACCTAATGTCCCTTGCAGCCTGAAATTGACTCTTGATTCTACAATCTAGTGACACTGACATCAAATTCCATTAAAAAGACCTGCAATTTCTGTTTCTTATCATTCCTTTGACTTCATATTCAAGTAGCAGAAATGGCAAGTTACTTTAATTTATTTGTTGAAGTAAAATGAATTATCAAGACTATGTATAAAATAAGGGATTCATAAAAATTTTTGCTATGTATGAGATATCACACACACTAGTGGCTGTGATGGAAATGGTTTCTCCTTCATTTTCCTTTAGTTTCTGAAGCTGATGCAAATGTGTCAATATTAGCTTTGGTACTTGTTGTTGAGTCACAGTGCTGCACATTTAAGCCATTGTCCTCTGGAAGGACTGTGTAAGTCAGAAAGTCAGCCTCTGGGGAAGCTGTATTGCAAAAGGCAGACTTCAGTGGCCCTGTCCGGAATTATCACCTGGACTATATGTGTTTCTTCCCACAGATGGTGAGAGAGAGGATACATATTCCAGTGTGCTGCCCATATAAGGGAAAGAGCGGTTTAAGCTCTTGCTTTCTGAGAAGCCTGATAAGTCTTAGTTTGCTGTGAATGAGACAGTATAAACCTACTCGATACTTGATGCAATTGCATTCATCTAATAGAGCACAGATCAGCTTTTCTTTTCTTATCCCACACATTTTCCATCTGGGAACTTCTTTGGGGAGTTGTCTGTCTCACTGCATCAGTTTCTCTGGTTATGGGTGTGCTAGAGGCAGCATGTGGGGTTGGTTATGAACTAACGGAGCAGTACAGCTGTAACTAAGGAAGCCTGTATCCTTGTATCTGACAAGCCAAAAATAAACATCTTCCTCTGTTTCAGATTTTGACTTCAAAACTTCACGTCTAAAGTGCTACATGTAGGTTTGCAACTTAGGTGACCTATCACTGCAGTTTGCCTGAGCCATTCATCTTTCACCTTGCCTGCTGCTCATCCTTGATAACTGTCTTAGTTTACCTTTCTTCTGCCTTTGATTTAACTTTGCAGATTCAATGCTCCCTTGTGCTGTTAACCTGCAAGAGAAGGTACCTATGCTCCCTAGAGAGGCCTGCAGATTTGCTGAGGGCATCCCAGGCACTCTTCTAATCAGTATAATGATCCCTCTTGAGGGTATCTAGAGATTTTAGCTTGAGTGGGAGATCTAGAAGCCTCCCAGCTGTCCAGTGGACACAGTGCTTAAAATACCAACCAGAGGAAAGTTGGACACAGATCCAGCAAATATTTGGGTCTCATCTTCCCTTTGATTTTAACCAGCCCTAAACCCTGACCTGTAGGCTTCTCAATCAGCTAATAATACAATGTGGAGCAAAGCAACATTTAACCTTTGAAAATTTGGGCTATAGTATAAAGCTTTTCAACACTTTGAATTTTTTTTTCCCCTGTAGGCATATACAAATATTCAGAGAACCAGATGTTAGTAAACTGAAGAAAAACTATTGCCGCAATCCAGACGATGATTTTCATGGTCCCTGGTGTTACACAGATGATCCTCTTGTTCCCTGGGATTACTGCCCTATTTCTCGATGTGAGTACTTGGTACGCCTCTGGCATTGTCAGCTGTGCAGTCCCAGGGAAGCCACGGTGTCGCATGCATATGCGCACCTTACTATTGTCACTTGTGGCAGCAGAAAATGTGTGATTCTATCAAGAATCAATTGTGCGTGACTGAGAAGGAGCAGACAGAAGCTGCTTGTGCAATATATGAACAAGGAGTTATTTTCCTTGACCAGCTCAGAGATTTCAAGACTTATTTATGCAGCAGGAGCACAAAGGGGCTATTACAGATGGTCAAACATTTTCCAGCACATCTAGCTATTGAATGAGGGCTGGACGGAGACAAGGAATTGTCTAGTGGTCAGAATGCTGGCTGTGGCCTCAAGAAACCCAGGCAGAGTTATCTTCTGGGCTACAAGCTTCAGAGTCTGTTTGTGTGATCTGTCTTTGTAATGTTAGGATAACTTGTTATATATGTGCTGAAGTGTGTATGTGCTATAAAGACTAGATTCTGCTTTCGGATGTTTATGGGATGATTTAACTCCTGGCAAGAATTAGGAAAATCATGCCTCCAAAATCGAATGTTTAAATCTAAATAGCTTAAATAAACAGAATTAAGAATCCTGGGGAATTCAGTAATAAACTGATGACAAGTAGAAAAAGATAGTTTTATGCTGAAAAATGTGCAATTCACATTTATGTTCAAAATCTTTCTCTTCAGTTCTTTTTTCTAAGTTACTTTGCTGTATGTCCTGGGAGAACACTTAAATGGCAAATCAGGCTTTTGAATGCATGTCTGTGATCACTAGAGGTTAAGGATAATGTTACACTCATTCCTAGAGGCAATCTGCTGCATTTCCTCATAGTCTGAACTCCAGAATCTCTAAGAAGTGGTATTTGAAGTCTCAGGTGATAGTTTGGCATCTATGTGAAGAGTAAACAAACTGTGCAAAAGGTTATTTGTGTCAATATAAATGAAGAATAACAGCTGAAGAAATACACTTTTTACTCACTTATTCTGAGTTCATTATTTGGATCTGTGAATTCCTAAGGATATATTCTCAGCAAACGTTTGGGGGGTATAGAGAATTGGTGAGTAGTACATTTCTGCAATCAAACACCAGAGTGGGAATATGCCTGTTCTACAATTGTAACTCATATGGACTAGCATTGAAATTCTCTCTCTCTCTCTATATATATATATATATGTATGTATATACCTGTAGTGTGTGTGTGTGTATATATATATGTATATATATATGTATTTGTAATTTGATGGAAATCTAGTTGGATGAGACTGTTTAAATTTTCCTTGTGCAAATTTTCAGCAGCTACACCTGTACCTCTAGCTCATAATGCTGAGTCACTCTGTACCTGTCACTGAAGGCAAAAATTTTGAACCAAGTTTAAGCAAACTTGTTGTAACCATTTTTTTTTTTACTTGGACTAGATGGAAGAACTGAACCAGATTTTGGGGAACATGTTTTGATAAGAATAAGTTTTTGCTGATAGGAACTTAAAATTACTTTTGAAAATTTTTAAGGAACTGAGGATTTCTTTCAGTCGTACTTGGATTTAATCACATGACTTCTAAAGTTCCTGAAAGCTTATAGGAGAGTCATAACTTCATTTTTCAGCATTTGCTTTTTTGAATGAAACATGTAAATTGAACATGATAGGCAGCGTGATGTCTTCAGGATTCAGCCAAAAAGAAAAATGCTCGACATTTCTGTTACAAAATCTTTATTTCTTATTTCATTCTATTGGAATAAAATTCTCCTTCTTTTTAATCCTTACTAACTACTGCTTTTGCAGCATATTGAAGAAATCATTGAAGTTTAAAACTTTGTGAACCATTAAAGTTAACAATATGCCATTTGCTGTTGAATTTTACTCTATTCAATTTTTCAATGTATTTTAATTTCGTATTTTGGCTATCTTATGTGTCTGTCTAGGTGAAGGTGATACAACTCCTACTACAACCAGTTTGGATGGTAAGTAAGTTTGTACATGAACTGTGCAGTGCATGACTATCCTCTAAGTCTAGACGTTTCTTTCCAATTGGGAAACAAGATAAAGGTCAGTTAACGTTATAAAAAACCCACCATACAGACTGAGCAAAATTAATTTTACAAGACAAAAATGGGGAATAGCTTTATATTACTCCTGTATCTATTCTCACTGTCGTGTCTTGCCAGTGGTGAGATTTGGTAATGAGTTTCAGTGTTTGCTTTTTAACTATGTCAATCTCAAGAAAACTATTTAAATATATGTATTTTATATTCCTTATGGATATTTAAATAGACCTACTCAGCTTCACTGAAGTAGTTTTGATGGCCTAGAAATATATTAGCACAGGAAAGTTAAACCATAATAAATATTGACCTTCTTGCGGTCCTTATGTGCAACTGTGCAGGTTTCCTACCACTGTTTTTAGTAAAATGTGATCTCTGGACCTGCTTTCAGATACTGCCATTCCTTGTGCCTCAACAAAACATTTGAGAGTTGTAAATGGAATCCCAACACAAACTAACGAAGGATGGGTGGTTAGTTTGACGTACAGGTAACTATCACTTTGATTAGAAGGGCAATACAGCTACTAGGATATTTGTTTTAGAATTGTAAAAAATGTTGACCATAATAAGAATACTTCTACATTGCAGTTAAATTCTGTAAAAGCAGAGAATCAGCATTCCTCTAATGTCAGGTGATGCCATAGTAGTGACTCTGCTAGTGAAATACTGTATATGTTCATTATCATCAACTTATACACATGAACCTGCAAAGCACTCATAGTGTTCCGCACTTTCAATTAGCTACTGCAGGCCTTTTCATAACATTGGCTTAGCATTCAGCATTAAACTGGTTATTTTAGAGACTGTTAGAAAAAACATTTCAGACCAGTATTTTCACTTTGAAGGCAGAGTATTTTGTTGTGAAGTAGGATTCAGGATTTATACCTGTGTCAAATTGAGCTTTCTCCTCATGTCATTGCATGCAATTAAAATTTATTTGGTATTAAAAAAAAGAAAAAAAGTAGGAGCTGCAAGGAAATCCTTTTCATTCTGTAAACCAAGACCCTGACACGTACAGCTTGTGTGTAACACATGTATTCCATTATGGCAGATCTTTGCTGCTGGGGAGAAGCCAGAAAATGGAATGGCCGTTTCCTATGTTCTGTACTCTGGTTCATAACTCATCAGCTGGAAGTGTGAATCGTTAATTTATAACAAGATATATATCATACATTGGCGCTGGATCTTCTATCATGACAAAAAAAGTAAAAAACCCAGCTTCTTTTGTCTGCTGGGCCAGACTAAAGTAAAGCTCAATTCTATTAGCTTATGATTCATCATCTTTTAAAACTATGTTGTAAAAAAGGTATTAAATGAAAAAAGGGAGGAAAGGAAAAGATAAAAAAAATATATTTTCTACACCACTTCATTGCTATTGTAATTCTGGGGTGGTCCTTCCCATCCTTGGTAATCTTTGCATTTTATGAGCTCCATCAGATCTAAACCTGTCTGGGAGTGCATCAGATGGCTCAGAAAGAAATTTCTAGAGGACAATCACTATATTGCTAGACTAAGTAACCAAGTAGGTGAGCTAAATCACTCCCTGGAAAAGTTAATATTTGCATTGTTTTAAAAATAGCCTTGATATTTGATGAACTTTTAGGCAGGTAAGGTGAATTACATCTGGGTGCCTAAAATTTAAATTTCTATTGTTGGGGTAGTTGAATTTTGTGCTATGCAATAAAATTCCATAAAACAGATGAGTGCTTAAATGATTGCAGATCCTTTCATGAATAAGGAATTCCTGGAATACTCCAACAACAAAATATATCTTCAAGTATTACATGTGGGCATAAAAATGTAGTTTTATTTTGTATTGTTACCAAGGAAGCAAATAGAATATTGTCTGAAACAAAATTTTAATGAATGCTGAACTTTCTGCAAGAAACCTAACTGTACACTTCAAAATGGAATTGCTGTGTCTGAATGGTGAAGGCCAAGTGAAAGTTAGAAACTACATGTATTTGGTAACCAAAGCCAATCTCTATATTTTAAATTGATCAATGAAATTTTCTTATATAGCCAATCCAGATTCTGTAACCAAGTATATTTAAGTGTGTTTAAATGGATTTAATCTGTTTCATGGAACCAGCTCTAAATTTGCCCCATACTTAAATTTGGAATTAACTTTTCTATGTGTACTAATGAATCTCCTAACTCAGATGATGAAATTGTGTATAATAAGATAATAAGTGATGCAAACATAACATGGAAGAACATAGTTGGACTCCTGATTGCGATATTTTTATAATAAAACACGCTAGAGCCTACACTTAGAAAGACTCCAGCCTTTTGGACCAGATATTTTTCTCCTTAACCAAAATAAGATTAAAAAAACTAAAAAGGCAAAGCTCTGTGTTATCCTGCTGTCTTTGAACTCCATATATAGTCTGGTATCCATCCAGTAGTTCTTTGCAAAGCTTTGAACATTTGTGTGATTTGAATTTATAAATTGTGAGATTTTAAGCTTTTCCCAAATTGCTGACAATTCTGATTCGCTTTCCAAAGAGCTACAGAAAATAAATGTGATTTTGGAGGGACAAAGAAGGAAACTAATTAATCTACATTCCGCAGTAATTTTTTTTTTTTTAAAGAACTGTCATGCTTAATTGGTTTAATTTTACTTGATATATTATGCTTCAGGTTTTCTATAATCACGTGTTGAATGTCATACACTGCAGATTGTTTCCAACTGAAGTATGTGGGGACGCAAATCTCATAGGGCTTGTAATCAAATAGGAACTCTCCACCTTGAGGTCAATGCTTTGAATAATACTTACATGAATAATGACCAAATGTTGTTTACATCTGGTGGCAGTTTGGGGACTTGCTTGAAAGTTTCAGTTGAGTTCCTGTTACAAAGAATTGACCTTTTCTTTTTTTTTTTTTTTAATTTTTAATTTTAAATTAGGTGTCTTATTATAAATTCAGCTTTGAAACCACTAAATGAACAGAGTAACTGAATTTGTCTTTCTTTCTGGTTTTGCACATTGGAGTAAAGCTCTCCAAAGTCATGTTGCCGTAAGTGTTGAAACGGTAGAGCAAAGGGACAGAGACAAGTTTCCTCATGTTGTCAGTCTGCTACTTTTCACGAGCAATAGTGTGGGGAGCAAAGCACTCTTTAAACTTTTTGACTGTGTAGAAACTAATACTAGTGGTTTTTGGGTTTTTTTTAAAACCTTTTTCTTTTCTTTTTTCCCCCCAGGAATAAGCATATCTGTGGTGGTACTTTGATAAAGGAAGAGTGGGTTCTTACAGCAAGACAGTGTTTCCCTTCTCGGTACAGTAGTCTGTAGCTTTGCAATATTAAAATCCATCTATTTTCAGGAACTTATCAGCACAATGCTTCTTCAACTTGAATGCAGCAGTTTTCCCTCCTGTTTGGCTTCAACACTGCTTTTTTGATATAAAAGGCCTGTGGGACCTTGGTATTTTCTGTTATTGTTGCTGTAAATCTAGATAGCCCTGGCTATTTTACATAGAAGCATAAATAGATTTTCCAAGTGTCATGGTTAGACAATTGACTTTTTATGAGAATAATCTCATGCTTCTTCTTAACTGGACAAAATAAAATAGACAACTTGGGTAAATCTAAAAAAGTTCAAAGGTTCATACTGTCCAAGGATTTAAATATTTGGATACTATTATGAAACAAAAATTAGATTTTAGTAACAGTTAAAGATAAAATTATGTAATGGCTTCAGGCCAAAATCTTACATCCAAGCATGTTGATTTTGGAATAAGATTTGGCAGCATGAAGCCATTTCTGCTGAAGAGCATTAGTTAAGATCTTCCAGCATAATCATATTAAGCAGGGTTTTTTTAGTTATTTTGTTATATAGTCAGCAAAATCATAACCAACTTTGCCTCATTTAGGTACAAAGATTTGAAAGACTACAAAGCCTGGCTTGGAGTCCATAACATCAGAGGAAAGGGAGAGGAGAAGCGTAGACAAGTGCGGAATATCTCCCAGCTGGTATATGGCCCCGCAGGGTCAGATTTGGTCTTACTGAAACTTAGCAGGTTAGTAGCTGCTATTGTGAATTCCAGGATTTTCATCTGATGGGTGGGATTCTTCCTAAATGAGATTTGCAGGTTCATTGCTCTACTGTCTCCAATACTACAGATGCTGTCTCCATGGGGTAAATTTTCAACTGAAAGACATTTTGCTTGGTATATGCAGAAGTGCAAGTCCATCTACGTTACTCAGAAAACAGATGTTACTCCTGAAAAATCATGCCTACACTTTTTCTCCTGATAACCATGTTTAGATTTGTTGGGAGATTTAATGAAAACCCACAAAGTACTCACATGGACTAGTATATGGTTTTAATTTATAGAATAAGCACCAGATTGTGGCTGAGATCCTTGTGTATATACAAGCTTTCAAACTTTCTCCATATTAACAAACCTATATATTCAAATGAAATGCCATCACTACTTACTTTTAAGATTAAAACCCAAGTTAAATAGCATAAAAGTGGTGACAGCATTTCAAGAATCTTTTCGACAGTTAGCAGCTTTAGTACAAAAAATAGGTAGAAGAATCCATCATATTCTTCAAAAACAGAAATTGAAAGGAAAAGTATTGGCACAGTTTTTAATTGCTGTGGTCTATAATAGACTTAATGTAATTTTTAAAATGCATTTTAGAAGGTTAAGTAAAATCCATTATATCTTTTTTTTTTCCCCTCCTTTTTTCAGACCTGCTATATTGACAAATTTTGTAGAAATAATCCGATTGCCCATTTCTGGATGCACCATTCCAGAGAAGACCAGCTGCAGTGTTTATGGATGGGGATACACTGGATGTAAGAAACTATTTTTAAAAACTAAATGAATACATTGACAACTTACTTCCTCTTGTCATTATAGGTGAGGCTGCTGGTATTGCCTGATGCCACAGTTGTCCAACACTTCTTGTTATGAAATAGAATTGGTTTTTTTTTTCTAATTTTGTAAATATCTGAGCCTTTTATCCAAGTTAATCTAATATGAAATATTTTCCACTAGTCTCTCCTTTTTTTGTTGTTGTTTCAGTGACAGGCAAAATGATTCAAACATTTCAAGGAATGAATTAGAGAAAAATACTGATCTACATTTTTTAAAAAAATAGCAGAATTGCTCTGTGGAATTTTCACAGGATTTTTTGACAAACTCTTGTTCATCTACTTGAGCAGTCTCTTTCTGTAACCCAAAGCAGGCCCCTGCAGAAACACTAATACAAAAACATATAATCAAAGGCTTTATTAACATGCACAATAACTGAATTAAGGATGCACAGACAACCCTAAGTCTGGCATTTCCTAACTTTTGAGTACTTGACTTTGCAACCTTACTGTTTACTAAACACAGTTTTGTGTGAAGAAAATACAAATATGTGGGAGAACAGACATTTATTTAGTCTAGTAAATGCTGTATCTGGCTAATTATGTGTTGATAAAAAGTTAATAGCTGCCAGTTGACAATAATTACTCCAATATTTACTGTGCTCAAATGTTGTTTTGCCACAGACCCTGAGTAAGCAGCAACAATATATTCACACTGTCCTGGAAGCAGAGCAGAAACTAGGCTGGAATTCTGAGGCTGTCTTCCTTGTAGCCACTACTCTGCCATTTCTTTGTGGGTGGCAATTAGTCTGTACCAGCCCTCTCCCAAATGACTGCCTTTGATGTTGCCAGCATGTCCATATTAGCCGTCCTCTGGGGGCATCGGCTGTCTGGGGGACAGGGACGTCGGGCTGGAGCACAGTACAGCATCACAGGAAAGCTTAGCTTAGGAGAACTGATAAGGAATTTGCAATGTTGTGGAGTTATGTAATACAGTAAATACATAACATCTGTCATCCATGGACTTTATGCTAATATTTTATGCACTACTTATTATAATCCTCACAGAATCTCGGTCAGGGAAGGAAGAAGTGTTACATCCATTTTTTTCAAGAAAATAGGATAATAACTCAGTGGAGGGCAAGCTTGGCATTTTCTTTTGATGGCTGTGCAAAGAATGGGCAGGTCCAGACCCTTTATTTATCTTTGCAGCTTGTACAGGCTTGTCTTTCAACATGTAGAACAAGAGTAAGCTCCACAGGGCTCCTGCATCCTGACCTTCACGCTGATGAATGGAGATTGCACAAGGCTGTGGCTCTGCCCTTGCAGGCACAAAGTCATTCAGGGTAGCTGAGCCAGCACAGAATGAGAAAAACTCCACTCTATTACAGTATTTTTCAAGTCACATGTCCTTCCTTCCCTAGGCCATGGCAGACACTGTTACACATTAACTCATGTTTAAGGCAGGGAGCAGAATCCTCCATCCACTGATGGAGTGATAACATTTTCAGGCTCTTTCTCTGATTTCTTTGATGACTGGGCAAGCTGGTGGTGAGCTGTAGAGTAAGCCCAGTTACCCAACCCTTTATTCTAATACTAAAAACTTGTCCAGATATTCTCAGAGAACTGAACAGACATGAAAACCAAACAAATGTCTGGCAAATCCCATTTGCAGAAAATATAAGAAATCCAAAATACAAAAGCATGATAACAATGGGGATAGAAAAAAATGTGAGCATTGGAGAGAAAGTACAATAACTGAAATTATATGAATAAGTTTATCTAGACTGTATCTCGAAATACTTTTTTTTCCCCTAAAATAGAATATTTTTTTGTTCTCTTTTCAATTGTAGTAGTTAACTATGATGGACTTCTCCGAGCAGCAAACCTGTTTATTTTGGGAAATGAGAAATGCAACCAATATCTCAAAGGGAAGATCACTGTGAATGAGTCTGAAATCTGTGCTGTGGCTGAAACCATAGGTGCTGGGCCTTGTGAGGTAAATATTGCATTTCCTAATACATTTTTAGGACCCTGGCTATTTCTTTCCCAAAAAATAAGTTACTGGAGGTTTTTTATAATTATTCTCACTGCACTAAACTTTTGCATTGGAAAATGATTTGTGTTGTAAGTGTTCTATTTTATGTCAGAGTACAGAAATTGCTTCAATTTCACTGTGGTACCACACACTGAAAGATTTATGTGAATCTTAAATATACTCATATTACTAAAATACTTCACTAGACTGAGACAAATTTGTATTCTGTATAATAAGGACTAAGGTGAGCTCTGTGGTAGCAATAGTTGTGTGTTTTAATTGAGTAGAAAGCAAAGGCTGGAGCAAATTCACCTTATTATTTAGATGAGTTATTGCATGCACAATACATAACAGTCAGTACTCAACAGAGTTGATAAAGTTATGAAGGAAGGAGAAAGATCCAAAAATATACTGAGGTTTGTATCAGTCAGAAGGCTGGAGCTTTTTGGTCTCCCTGAGAAACATATTGGTGAGGACAGGAGAACTACTTCAGTGATCATGTAGTTTGATACAGTTGTTTTGCTTAGCACTAGTTTTCATGATGGAGAAAAGACATCTGAGGAGAAAAGCTGTAAATAATTTATTACAGGAAAATAATTTTTTTTTTTGTGAAATATCTGACTGAGGATATCTAGCAGGGAAATCATGAACATTATTAAGTATTTATTATCTGGAATAGAATTGTTGATTTCCTAATACCAATATTAACCATGTAGTGAAATTTTCCCTACCCAAGGGTACTACCAAACCATGGGGAGCAGAGGTCACCTGCATAAAGCTGAGGCTTCTTCCATTTGTTATTAATATTCCATGGGATCATTTTTTGTTGCAAAGTATTTTCTTCAAAATAAAATATTTAATTGTAAATGAGGTCTTAGACTTGTCAAGGCTTATAAATGAAACATCTGCATGTAAATCTGCTGGGGATCCTGCACTTTGTTTCTCCCTGCAAGAAGAAATGGACTGAATTAATATTAGCAATCAGTCTTAATCAGTGAGCAGTTTCCTGCTCCCTAAGTTCTCCTTTGAAGCTACTTTCCTCAGCAGAGAACAGGCAGAAGAACAAAATCAGATTGGCAGGTGAAACTCCACTCCTGAAAGTGTTTTATGAGCCTCTCTGATGGCGCTGACAGAGTTCATTGTTCATGTGGGAACTAGACTGCCGTCAGTCAGAAAAAATCCCAAACCAAATAAAGGTCAAGCATTGTTGTTTCTCTGGTGATCCAGAGAGAATGCAATGCTAATTGTCAGCTTTCATTTTTTGAAACAATGACTCACTATCTGATATGAGTGTTTGCTGTCTAGTTTTGCAGTGGGTTTGCTGGGTCCAGTCTCCCTTTAGCCTGGGTAGAAACTGCAGTACCTATGTTCAAGTCCCAGATCTATGTGATAGTATCTAACTCTGATCTCAGTGGGTCATACTCCAAATTTTCATAGAATGCATAAACTGGTGTATAGGTGTCTCATTCCTTCAGAATAATAATAAAAAAAAATCGTTTTGACAACTTATGTCTCAAAATAATGCCTAAAAAATATTACCTTTTATTGTGTTTGTTATCCTCCCCTGCCTATTAGTACATCTAGATTCTCATCCTAGAGCCTTGCAAGGTGATTGACTGAAAGAAAAATACTAACCTGACTTTGCCAGTAGTCTTTGATGCAAAGCCTGTCATCATAACAAAGATGTTTTTCAGTCAACTCACATTCTGCTCACCTGGTCTATACTTACATAAGCAAATATTAGGCTTGCAGCTAGCTGAAAGAGGTGAATAAAATCTGGTAGTCTGAAGTCACTGGAATCACATGTAAAGGTGGATCATATATCTTAATTTGCATGAAAAGGAACAAAATACCAGAGGCCAACTTTGTCATTGGTTCTCATAAGTTCTGGTTATGAAAAAGATATTGGAAATTGGTGGATGTCCTGTGGCAAGAATAACAATATTGCCTGTGTGCATCCTGTCATCCTCAAAAGAAACCATTCAGTAGTAGACAGGAGCTGTGGGAGCTATGTCTTGAAGCATTTTGAGAAGTGACATTCATTGTGTTCATTTCTTCCTAGCGAGATTACGGTGGTCCCTTGGTTTGTGAACAAAACAGGCTGAAGATAGTAATCGGTGTCATTGTTCCTGGCCGTGGATGTGCCGTTCGAAATCGTCCTGGGATTTTTGTTCGGGTCTCATATTATTCCCGGTGGATACACAAGATTATGATGACCTACAGAAAACCCTGAAAAACTCAACAACTTCCACTGAAAGATTTTGGACAGCATGTAATTAATGTGTAATGTAAAGATCAACAATTTTTTAAGTACTTGATAGTCAAGTTTGTTGAGCTTCTTTTAATATTTATGGGTGTTTTTGGTGTTTTTGTCTATCAGTGTTGTTTTATAAATGTTGGAGTGACTTACAGTATATGCAAGTATGATGACATATCTCCTGAAGATACTTGAATGGATAAACAATTTTGCAAAGACATTATTAGTGGATGATAAATGGTTTTGTAGAAATAGATCATATGACCTCTTTTATGCTGCTCTTCAGACTATCTTAGAAGGAGAAACAAATTATAGTTCTACTTAACACATCTTATTCTTTCTATGAGCCATATATTTCTCTTCATATATGACAAAAGCCCTACTGAGAGATATATGCATCTGTCAAGGACAGCATTTATGATCATATTTCTCTTTCCCCCTTATAAGAGGTCAAAGATTTCAGTATTTTATTAAAAAATAATATCTTTAGTAAGTAATCTTTTCATTATTGATGGACTTTGACAAGCCTGCCATAAGCAGAGTTCTCATAGAAGTCACTACCACTTTCTTTTACACAGTGCTTACAGACTCTAGTTCTGCACTGGGTTCCTTCACTGTATGTGTGGTCCTCTAATAGATATCTCAAACCCCATTTTGATTAGCAAAATATTGATAATTTCTTTAAAGTTTGACCCAGAAATAACTGTGGATTTACAATGCTAAAGACAGCAGTTCATACAGTTTGAAAAAGTAATCCTGATTAGCTATTGGAAGACTTAGGGCATTAAAAGAAATTTAAATCAAATATGCCCAGGTCTTTCTAAACAGACAAGTATTAAAAATTCTCTGGTTCTAGTTATTTCATGAAACTCTGCATTTATAGCGGAAAAAGAACAGTTGAATCTGGCACCTGGCTGAGAGACTTAAGACTGGGAAAAGTAAGTTATACATTAATAGTTGAGAACTTTAATAAAACCTTAACTAGATTTGGACAAAATTCTTTCCTTTGTATAATTCCTTTCAGGATAATAAAACAATTGCAGAGATTGATATTTTCTTTTATTTAATATGGACAACATCACCAATAGTTTTGTTGCTTGTTTCCTGCCTATATATAGGGCAACCATTTTCTTTTATGCTGACAGGAAAAGGAAACAAAAAAATCCATCATCTATGAAAAGTGCTTGTTCTTCTGTAGGCACTTTGTTTTATGTCTGGAAGTATTGTACAAATATGTTGTTATAGGTGGCACTGATTACCCTTTAATTTCTGGAAAATTGATACAACATATATCCAATTGTTAGTTTTACTACTGTACATGTAATTGCATAAGTAACAGCACTGTTACTTCACTTGTGACTGTGTAAATTGTAAATGTTTCCAGCAGCGTTTGGTCTGTGTATCATATCTAACTGGGTAGCCACGAGGCTGACACCATGGTGTATACATACAAAAGGACATTTCACACAGAAGATGCAGGGTTGAATTCTGCCCTGTCAGAAAGCAGCCACTCCAGGGGAGCTGTCTTGATAGACAGGCCTCATCTTGGCTCACCAAATTTTCTTCAGCAGTGCACTTTGACTTCAACGGGAATCACACATTCTTACATCTCCTGGTGAGCTGGGATGAGTTTCAGCCCATGCTTAAGTGGCTTGGCTTGCTGAGATTTGTGTCACATATCCAGAGGATTCTACTGGCACATAGGAAGAAGTTTTTCAGCAAGCAGAGCTTCTGAAATTCCTCCTGATGTAAATAGTCTCTTTGGACAAGATGTGACATCTCTGTACAGCAGATTCAAGGTTGTGGATGCTACACAGACTGTCTCGATCTATTCTGGACACGTCTGAAGGCTTTATGCTCCCTTTGACCTCTCTTACTCGCCAGGCCTAAAGAGGGCAGGACTTAGCCTGTTGTATTTACACTTAATTATTGTCATGTAGGTGAAGAGTGTATTCATACTAAGTATATACTGACCATATCTTATTGAAAGGATTACATTTTTGACAGAGACTTTTTAAAAAAACTCCAAGTGAGGTTTTTTTTTTTCTCAGCCACAAGTAGAATATGGATAAAATATACAATTCCATGTTCACTCTTTGTATTTTAAGAATTGTTATGTGCTCACTGTATTATATTTGCAGGAATTTTGTTATGTCTAGCTAAAAAAAATGAATCCTAAAATATTTTAGTTATAAGCTTCTGCTGTGCAGAAGACTGTGATTTTTATATACATATCACACACACATATATATATATATGATAAAAATACTGTTTTTTGTTAGACAATGTGTAAGGATTTTTACCTGTTTGTTCTGGGCAGTGCCTCAGTAAAATAAATTGTGCAGAGTTGATGCTCCAGAACTTAACAAGTTTGTATGCACTTGCTTACTGGGTACTTTTGCTCTCCCTGTCTCAGAATGGAGGGCACCTGAGATCCTGAAGAGCAAGGGAAGAGAAGAATAATGATATGTGGTAATGAATCTGTACTTCATTTATTCCTGTGAATATTTCTTGTTGGTACCAATGGTACCGTACCAGGCAACTGTTATAACTACAGGACTCTCTTAAGAAAGGAAACTCTATAGATATTTTTTCACTATTCTAATATTTTTCTCTCTGTTATAACAAGGGAACCTGATCTAGTGCCCATCTAAATTGCTGAAAAGCCTCTTCTAACTTCAGTGGGGTCTGAACTTTACTTCATAAATGTGATTTTAATCAGGATAGAATAAAGGGTACAGAACTTAAATTCTAATCTAAGAACATTCTTAAACTCTGTTGAATTCCATTCTCATTCTCCTTGCTGTAACTAATCCTGGATCTCTGAAAGGTGTAATGTCTGGGTATAAAATCTTGGAATTAAAACCTAAGAGCTGATTTTGTGCAACTGAAGTTAGTTTAACTTAATTACTGTTTTCTTTGGGCATTGGAACTGGCTAACGCTTCTTCCTTTTATTAAAGAAAACATTTTTCCCTTAAAAAAGTTTTTCCCCCTATCTATTTTTCTCTCACAAACCTCATGACCCTCAGAGAAAAATGTGGCTCTCATTGGGAATGTACTGGTCTAGATTTTTGCTGCTACTGCTGAAATCTTCTTGTCTAGTTTAAGATTAAAATTCTCTCAGGCATTCTGCAATCCATTGCTGCAGGTAATGCCAACGTACTTGACACAGCTACTCACTTGAGTTAGAGCTTTTCAGAGGAGGGTCCAAATATATTTCTAGGGATCAAAATCTACTCAGGCAAAATGTCCCTTGAATTCAGTGAATGTGGTTGTCAAAAGAGCAGGGCCTAAGAGTTGTTCAGTGCTTTTCCACATGGATCCTTGTACACAGATTCTCAGCTCCAAGGCAACTTCAGCAGGAGTTGAGGCTTTGTCGTCATCCTTCTGGAAAGTTGGTTGTAAAGCAGTGGACGCCCATGGAGACTGTATGAAGCCTATTGGATTGGTTGCTTACCCTTGTCTCCTTATCAATTATTTTCTTCCTCCCTCATGTGCACTGGTATATTACTGTTTTTGAATGTTGGGGCTGCTGGCAGGAAGTGACACGGCTTTTCACCCTAAAATTTTCCAGTGTTCCTTTTTAAACATACACTTGGACATTTATGTATGGTGTTTTCTTGCATGGGATCTAACTTCAGGAAGCTGCCTGTGAAGTTCAGTGTATGATAAAAGTACTTTTTCTTATTTAAGTGGGAAAAATAATGTTCCCATTAAGTACAACTTGCTGAATGCTTAATGAAAAGGGAACACTGTGGTTATAACTTGTAATACAAATCTTCTGTAATTAACGACATCATTAGTTAATAAAGTTGGTATTTTTGTAACCTTGTTTACTCTTATTATTCTTAATAAAGTATTTTATAAAAAACAACAACTGAATTAGCATTACATTTCTTATTGGAAGAAGGCCGGAACCCCACTGCGAGTCTCCCAGTTTCAATTCCAGTGAGGGATTTTAATGTGCAGAGTAAGGAGGACTAGTGCTTTAAAGATCCTCATGTGTCCAATTGCAGAATTGAAAATAAAATGAAAGAAAGAGCCAAACATGGTGATCTTGTTGAGACTTCCTAAGACCTTTCTGACTGATTTCTGCACTGAGAATGGTCTAAGCATATTATAATGAGAGTATATTTGCCGTGAAAAGGATGTGCTCAAGCTAAACATAAATATTTTCCAAGAGTTTTTAGTTCCTTGCAATTTCAGTATGAGAGGCTTGGAATTTTACTTATTTATATAAATATACTTTACACTTCTGGAAAGGGCTCCCCTCTCAGTATCACTTAATACTACTGATGGTATAAAAGATGATGCAAAGAAGAGCAATAACTTGCAACAAACCTTGGTGCTGCTGCTGCACTCAATACCACAACCAGCCAGCAGCTACCAGAAAAGGAAACAAGCAACACTCTTACTAACCCCACCAGATCACTGCCAAGTATTATCAAACTCATATAACATCAGAGCATTCTGGTGGGTTCAAATAAGGGACAGTCAGTTCATTACTTCTTTGTCATTATCCAGCTGAAATTTCAAAGTTGTAAGAATTTTTGGTTAACTTTGATTTTGATGATTTAAATATATATTTGCTCCAGCTACACTGACAGTGAATCATTTTTCAAACAGACTCATATGCAGAGTGTTTGAAGTCTGATTCTGAGTTTTCCATGGCAAACATCACTTTCTTTTTTTTTTCGTTTTCCAAAAAGGGGGTTTTGCAATCGATTCATGAAATCAATGGACTTTATTAGAAACTCCTGAAATCAGTGGGAAGCTTGCAATAACTCCAACCATGCAGGAACGTTTCCAAAGTTATAAAAATCCATAAATAGTCCATATGTCAAAACAATACTTTGCTGTAGTTTTACATTCAGTTTTCAGTATGTTCAGGTGAGCTGTCTGTCTTCTGGGAGCCATGAGAATTAACTGCTTGTACAGCAATTTGCACCACAAAAATATCTAAAGAGATATTGCCTTCATATTACATTCTGTCATGGCTTCATCTTTTGTAGTTGCAGGAACACTGTAATCTGCAGATGATAAATGATGGAAACTCACATTGTTGCTCACTGCTTGCGTTCTGCTCTGTGTTATTTAACAAGCCTCATGTAAACAGAGCAGGCTATTTAGTAGGGCTCAGTTGTGTGTCTGTTCTGCCTTCAAAAGCACCGATTTCTGGACAGCTCTGTTCCAATAAAACCCACGTGCAATAAATCGGAAAGAAAACAGCTGGGAGGAAAAAGGCAGATCATAAAAAGATTAATAGCAAAATAAGCACTAAAATAAAAAGATTTTTTTTTTCATGTTGTCTCAGTTTTTAGAACATGGGATATATGGTGTGAAAAGCTGCAATACAACAGCCTAATAGCTAAATCTACTTCACTTTATTGAGAACACTTGGGAAGATGCAGTGACTTCTCCATATGGTCACAGAAGACACAGGACAAGTGTCTGAGGTCCTGATTTCTGATTGAAATCACTGTCAAAACACCGTTTTAAAACACTGTTTAGCCCAGTCTAGGGCTAATGAATATGTCCTAAATCTTCCTTCTGAACCCCTTGGACCTTGTCATGAGATTGTTTCAGATCCTGACTTAAGGAAGCTCTCAGTGCATGTTCCAGATGGTTAATGAGGGACAGAGGAGAAAGTATGCATTTTATTTCAGAGCTGGGCATCAAAGTTCAGACTATTAAATTTGCTAAGAGTCTGACTGAAGATGAGAATTGGTTCATTTACTTACCATTTAAACATTGTCCATTAAATAACAAAAATGACAATAATTTTATTATCATTATAAATTATGACGAAGACGAAGAAGAAGAAGAAGAAGAAGAAGAAGAAGAAGAAGAAGAAGAAGAAGAAGAGTTTTAAAATCCATGATGAATGCAGTTGCTACTGATATAGCTTTTATACACAAAAGAATAAGTTCTTTAGGAAAAAACTCCGCACCAGAGAAAAAAATGTACCACTTCAGAGTCCAAGAGATGTTGTTTGCTTGCAATATCTCAAGTTTTGTCTGTTGAAGCTAGTGTTGACCTCAGTTGGTCAACACTATATATATATATTTAATATATTCTACTGGGAGAAAAAATATAATGAGGACAGTGCAATTCACAACAATTTATCAAAAATAAGGCAAGAAATACAACATTAGAGGTATACACTGGATTAGATGAGGCTAGAGTAAAACACAAATAAGGATGCAGTCCTTCTCTTCAACTGAGAGAAGTTCTGCCTTCAGCAATATGTGAGTTTATAGTATTTAATTCAGTTCGTATTATACTGACTTAAAAAATTCCAGATGGTTTTCTTTTCTTGAGCATTAATGTCAGCATTATACACACAATGAGCAAATATGCATTTACATCAATATTGCTATTACAAGCCATGTCATCAACAGTCTAATGTCTTGGGCGTAAATATGCCATCTGCTGTTCAGCCTTGTGTTTAACAGTGCTCTAACTTCACAGAGCAGTTACAAAAGTGCCATCACAGAACTCCTTCTTTTTTTTTTTTTAATTTACTTTTTAAAAATGTTTTTTATTTACTTTTATTGAATGAAATCTCAGAAAATTTGCTGTTCACAGCAGTGTAAGTTGTGGAAGATTTGCATTAAGCACTCATTTGAAAGCCTCTGCTTTCCATTTCTGTGTATCCTCACAAGGCGGATGAGTCCCAATTATTGCCTGATCCCGTAATTCTTTGAAGCCTGTGTTTCTGCTGGCAAAGCCCCAACATAGCCTCATTTTTTTTCCCTGTTGTATGTATTCAGAAGGTCCTCAGAATACCTTTAGGAGGTGAAAACTCATTGCAGCCCAGCCTTCAGCTATGCCCCCTGATGTTCCCAGCTTGCCATCAAGTACATTAGCTCATGGAAAGGAATATTCCAGTGGGCTACATGGCTTCTACACTTCCCACATCAGCAAGGACTGGGGAGGTGCTCCACAGCCCTCTGTACCAAACCAGCCGTTCATTGCCACAGGTTTGGTGTGGCTGAGCACTAGAAGCACACAAATTACACATGGACATGGAAACAAGTGCACATCACACTCACCCAAATGCACATAGAGGCCTTCACAATGGTATCTAACTGACTAATTGACAAATTCTAAGTCTACACACATCCTTCAGGAAAAGTGTTATAACCTGGGGGTTTCCTTGTCCCAGTGCTTTGATAACTCAAGTTCCTTAGTACCGGAACAGGACAGTGTGAGAAGAGAGGTTGTCCTACCAGGAGCACTTATCTCACTTCCAAACTAACCAAGAATAACAAGGGGAAACTTAATGGTGACAGCCAGGGGTATGAATTTTTGATATCCTGATTTGGCACATTTGTGATGACAAACATTTGCAGTGTAAGCCTGAGCTGGAATAAAATCTTACGTACCTCTTATCCTTTGGTCATGCTCTGGATTAGCTGGATCCAAGCCAATCCACTCAGTGGTGATTGCATGTTTGCATATGTTTTTGTGTGTGTGTGCATGCCAATGTGTGCAGTTATACATTTATCTATTCTTCCTGGCACAACGTACAAGCTCTGGGATTTCTGTTTATTGTCCTGGAAGCAGACAAAGTAGACCTGGCTGGTTTTCATCCGTGTTCTAGTTTGTACACATCTGTATAACTATAGTCTGCATATGAAAGCCCCAAAAGTTAGAAATTAAAAAGTTCGGCCTTGGCCCTTAAGATGCCCAAACATTTTAGGGAATCAGTGCAAAATGCTTGCATCTACACTACTAATTGAAAGTGCATGGGCCTTTGGAGATCCTTCTAGACGGTTTCTTTTTCCTTTTATTTCCCTTTAATTGTTGGTAGGTATCACCAGAGGCTTGCCTTAATTTTAAAGCTGTCTTAAAAGCAAATATTCTTCCTGTAGAAACCTGCTTCCTTACGGAAGCTCTTTCTGGGCTGTTATCTTAATTTGGTTAGGGGTCTCTTCTAAAGTTCTGTTTTCCCAGGCTTCTCACTTTATTTTACTTTTTATTTTAGCAGAGACACCAGGCTGTATTTGCAAGCGTTGTGTTTTTTAATCCCCTCTGATGTCACTTAGTGTTAGCAACTTTTTAGTTCATATAACTCCCTAACACTAATCCCTGAGCATTAATTCCTTCAGCTTTCCATGCATGTAAGTTTTTTTAAACCCTACCTTCCTGCCTGGTTTATACACATGCTTGGAAAATAAAAGGAGAAAAAAAAAAAGGCTTTTCAGTTTTCTTTAACTGGCCTTTGCATTAATGCTGCTAAATTTTCTTATCAGTACTTTTCCCATCACGACATGCAGATCTTACCAACTCAGTCTGCAGGAACATGTCAGTTTTATTGGTATGTTTGACAGAGACCAGGCTGGTTCCCAACTGAAATCCATTTGTTTTCCCTCCATCATGCTTGCTTACCTCCCCAGGCTCACACTCTGTGTGGCTTCCTCCAAAGAGATATTTCCCTGTCTGCTTGCTTGGGTATATACTGTGCATTGCCTTTCAAAATTGGCATCAGAGTTTCCTATCTTTCCCAATTTACCCTGAGGAGTGTGGAATTTTCTTCCCACTTCCCTGTCAAATTCTTCAGGAGAGTAAAATACTCCTTACCTTTAAAGCAGTTTCCGACTAAAAGCCGGAAGCAATCTGTGAAGCTGATGTGATCTTGGACAGCCAAAGCTTAGAGAGAAACACCTCACTTGAGCATAAAACAAAACCTCTGGATATGCTTCCCTGTTAAATATTTAAATATAATCTTGGCATTCCCATATTCCTCTGAATGGTTATTTCAGAGACTTAAGAAGAGTGTGTGAATTTGTTTCTTGGACCAGACGTGGTGAGACAGGGTGTTTGCACAGGCTGCTGCACAGAGTGATCCAAGGAACTCCTCAGCACTGCTGACAGACAAGGTCTCCAGTTCTTTTTCTTCTCTACTGGGTTTTCTTGCTTATTTTCTTGTTTGTCTTGTTTGTTTGTCTGGTACTTTATTATTCTATTTTAATGCTGACAGGAAGAAAATAAACAGGGAAGAGTAGGGCTGGTGGAAGTGTTGTGTTTGAACTGTCTTCTGGGTAAGATTTATGGTCTGCTAAGGACAGCTTTTCGGAAAGTTCTCTTCAATCCTCTCTTGGCAGTTTTTTTGGCCTCCTTTGCTGTCTGAAGGCATTTCACTTTCTCTGTTTGGAAAGTGCTCATTATCTTCTCTGTAAGGGTGGAAGTGATGAAGTCACTTTGTGTCTCTCCCCCCTTTCCCCCGCCCCACGCCGCTATCTGTGTCCCTCGGTGCCGATTCAGCAACAGCATGGAGCGCTCACTGCAGGACCTTTTCCTTCTGCAAAATCCTGACCGAGGGGATACTTGAGCAAACTCATATTGGAGAACAAAATACAGCAAAGGCACGGAGTAGAGTGGCATTTCTACATTTGCCTCACTCTTTCCAGAGACCATGTCTGTAAAGACAACTGTGGTGTGTGAGAGTAGACAAAGAAAACTGACTGGGAAAGAGAAGAATTGTTAGAGAAGAATTGCTCTTCAAGATGGGCTACTGCCTGCACATGAATAGTGAATAGATGCCTGGCCTGAAACTGAGACATTCTGCAGAGACAAATGCAAAGGTTAGGGGCTACCCTCAGGGAATTTTAGGTGTGAGACAGCAGCACAATAATTTTAGGCCCCAGCCCACAGGAGTGGCCACTGAGAAGCTTAGGAACCACAGAACTTCTGACCACAACTCATGAGCCATAGTGTTCTCAGGTCTCTTTCTTTGAAAGATAAATCTAAGAGAAGAAATTCAACTTTCAGGGAAAAATTTCAGCAAGCTCTGCTGAAAAAACTCAGCATCACACCACTGACTTCCCTGAGATCAGTCCTTTGCACATGGAGCTGGTTTGGTGTGCTTTGCTTTTTCTGTTTGCTATGGGTAAACTGAAAAAGTGGCCTGAACCAGTTTATGTCTGTAGCCAGTCTTTTGAATCCAGCTCAGAAGATGAAGATCAAGGGAAGAAAAGTTTTTTTAAAAAATGTTATTTTTCAGGCCACATCCTTCCTATCATTTTCCCAATTTCACACATTCATTAAAAGAAGAATTGTACTCATGCAGAAAACAAACCAAGCCCTCCAAGTGAGAACATATAGCGATTTCATTCAAAAATGCTTCTTTTAAGGCACAGAGTCTATAAAAACCACACCAAGAGAATACTGTACTCTGTGGTCATTTGTTAGTAAAGCTGACAGGAAATCAAAACTGAAAGGATTCTTCTGTAACTGCCAACTTGCTGTAATGGAAGCCAGGGGAAATATATTTATCTGTTTACTCGACTAAGAAGAAAGAAACCAAAACATATTTTCTTCCAATAGTAAAAGGAGATTAGACTGTTGCTAGTCACTTGTGTGCTAGACTTCCCTCCAGGCCTTTCCTAATGTTTTGTCTCACATTCAAAACAAATAAAATATGAGCTCTGAGGAAAAGAAAACGTTTCACAGATTATAGAAACTAAAAAGATCTTTATGTACCTAACATTTCACGTTATAGCCTAAAGGATATTGCCCAGCACTACACATTATTAAGAACCATAATTTTGTAGAATTTTTTTGGAAACAGAGATTTCATGCCTGTCATGTGGTACAAAATTACATCTGCAAAGGAGGACAGGCCATTTAGAGTATGAGTCACTAGGTTTGCTTTTCCCTCCAAAATTAATTTCTGTTGCACTGAAATAAATAACATGAAATAGAATGGATCTGATTCTGTCACCTTTCTTAAGACTTGATAATCTTAAAAGTCTTCTTCTCTCAAAACAATTTCAGACTTCTTGTAATGGATGATAGATAATTGAATCATAGTATGTGGGCTACTACCAATCTGATACTAAATGTGATCTCTACAGTTAGATCTCTGTAAGAAACAGTTTCATGATGATGAGAAGAATAAAAATAGCATGAATTATTCCAAGGTCAGGCTCAGAAGTGGATTTTGTCATTGTTACACGGCTCTGATGATACAGAGCTGCCATAAATGTCTTCAATTAATGTATTTACAGAGCTTTTCCACTGCCATGTAGCAGTCAAAACCAGATGGCATATTTTGTCAAAGATATTTCATTTGATTAATTCTTCTGTCTGGGCAGATGCAGTGCAGTCTGTCAAACCATGAAGATAAATAAAAAATTAAGATGTTTTTCCTAGAGACTGCTAGTTGGGTAAAGCTTTGATAGCTGTAAGAGGGCAAGAATCAAGTGGATATTTTTCCTAACCATGGATATTTATCCTAACAGGATATCTTTGATGTGAATCTTAACATAACTCTTTTTAGGATAGTTGCATGAGGGAAAGCAGTCAGTTTATAGTGTGCAAGATAGTTCCACCAGATAAATAACACATTAGTTTTTGCCCAAGTTTAAAAACCCACAGCAGGAACCATCATATTTGTAGCAAGAGACAAATCTGCACATGTTACCACCACATATCACATCAACATGTTTTGCTGTGGTTTTGTAGGCTTTTCAAATTCTGTCATAATGTTCAAAGTGCTGAGAATCTCTTGCATAGGCATTATTCCTAAGCACTGAATATACCTACAGAAAATCAGTGAGAATAGGTCGAGTATAACTTATGATTTATTTAGCACCACAATAGGAACACTAATAGATTATGCTGTAACAAAGCACCAAGGTCCTCATTTGGGATCAAAATTAAACATATGTTTAACTTCAAGCATAAACTTAAGACCCATTGACAAGTGCCTGCCTTTGAAGATGCAAATAATCCAGTGAATTTATAAAGCTTTGTGACTTTGGCTGAATGTGGGCAAGGACTCGAGTAAAGGAACGAGACTTGTTTATACAGTGCCTAAGACAGGAACACCATAAACATAAAAAAGGCTTCCAAAACTGACATTAAAAATGTTAATGGTTCCCTTTAATTCCTCTTCTCTTTTCAAAATAGAACTTAAAATGACATTCAAAGGCTCAACAATGGCAACTATATGGGAAAAAACACGTTGAAATTTACTTCTGATTTTACCACAGTTTGTGTAACTCCTGTGAAGATAGATGTGGTGCCATGGTTTAGTCTTCAGAGTCTTATTAGATGCCTTATTACATGTCTTTGTGCAGTTGAAAGGTAATGCAGGGAACATTTTAATATGGTTGCATCTTAATGGCATTCCATCCAATTACTTCAGAATCTGTGGGGAGTACCTATAATGAGCCTGTGCTCTGGAGCTGAATTTGTATTTTATATCTCTGCAGCATCTGTATTACTTGTCTAGACACATCTCTTAGGTTTCAAAATTACAAATGACAGATTGTATACCAGGCCTGACATTTATGTGATTGAATATAGAGATATATTTATACATGATGATAACTGTATCTGATACGTGCTTCATCTAAGATCAGAATGAAGCCCAAAACATTCAGAAGTGGCAGGGTCAACACCGCTTTATGATTACATTAGAGAATACAATATATCTGTATATGTGCAAAAGCACCACATCATCGCTTTCCAAACTTTTTTTTCCATAAATTAAACTTCCATCCTCGGAAGGAACTCTGAAGATTAAAAAAGACTCAAAAATATTCTTGAAAAGTGTTCTACAACTAGCTAAGTCTTGTGAATTATTTGATTCACAAGACAATTGAATTAGGTTCAAGAAGTTATGCTAAGTCATTCAACAAAGCTCAATTCCACATTTCTACAAACCAGGCAATTGATTTGAGATTAGCATGGAAGATTTGTGGATTAAAACCAAATGCTAATGACAGATGAGGATTCACATGGAAGAACTTGAGGACATGCTCCTCTCTAGAGGAAGAAAAAGTTCGGAAATAGTTCTTTGCAATCAATATATGCATCAATTTTATTATCATTAATCTTTTATTCCTTTTAATGAATAAACTAGAATTTATTTGAGTTTTATTCATTTTTTGTCTCTGCCTCTGTCTTTTCAAGAGTTACTTTGTCTTTGAATGTCTGTTGAGACCCTGAGTGCACTCAGGGGCCCAAATATCCCTGCCAGTCCCTGGCATGTCCCCATCCTGCTCATAGCTCAGGACCCCACTCCAGTCCCCAAAACTGTCAGCTCTTCTCCCAGGGAAGTTGTAGGATTCTTTCTCCACCTGTCCTGGCTCATCCCAGCATCAGCCTATCCTCATTCCCACAGAGGTTCCTCATATCTAGGGCTGGCACTGCCCCATCTGCCCCACTGCCTGCCCTGCCCTGCCATGGCTTCCCTGGCAACCCTGGCCCCTCGCCCAGGGAACCACCAGCCCTCCCAGCACCATGATAACATTTATTCTTTATTTTTAAATAATTATAACACCTTTTTTTTTATTATTTTTTCCATTTCTTATTACCAAAGCAAGAAAAAAGCTTCTGATGCTCTTTTCTGCTGTGGTCAAATTTTGAAGCCTGTGAAGAGGAGTGTCAACCTGAATTACTTTGTATGGTATGAAAGATGGTCCACCTTTGTCCCCCATTTAGTAACTAAAAAAAAAAAAAATTCCATTTTGTTCAACTGATAATTTTTAACTTCTAAAGGACAGACTTTGTTTCAAAATGGAAATCAAAGGCTGCTCATTAGAAAGTGTCGGGGAAAAAATGTTGCTTGTAGATAGAAGGTTTCATTTTAGAAATGCTCCCTTTTAACAGTTACCTTTAATCTTAATTCAGACACAATTTAAACTAATTCTAATAAAAACAATTCATTTATTGGTTTCATGACCCATATGTTGGGTTTGAGATGTTCTGTATAAATTCTCATCAGGCTGAACAAAAACACTGGACACATGGCAGGGAGCACTTATATTTTATTATATAGTTGTCATAACTCCAGCCACCAGCCCACTATTTAGACCGAAAAGATGTTGGTTAACAAGGCCTTAGATTCTTAAAATACACTTCCAGAGGAGTGGAGGCGAACAAGCCCTTAATTACGTACATTTGAAAAAGCTCTCAACTCCCACAATAAACTCCTCAAAAGCTGCTGGCTCACAAGCCACAACACACCAGTATTCAAGGGTGCTGTCTAACAAGCCACAACACCCTGCCACAACGTCCCCACTCCCACAACAAAGTCCACTGTGGAGTGTGGGGTAGCATGTGGTAGCTGCACTTTGCCCAGGCAAAGCAGGGGAAGAAAAGAAAGAATATGACAAGTCCTTAGGTCCCGCATTGGCTGCACCGTGTGGACGGTAGGGAGCTGGGGTTGCAGGAACAAAGAAAGAAAAAGAGAGGAAAAAGATAGAAAGAGAGCCAGAAAAAAGAGAGAGAAAGAGAGTGAAGTGGCCCAATTTGTTCCCTTTTGTAGTTAACCTGGTGCTCACCTCTTATGTAAATTAGACTTTTCATGCATTTTGTTCCTTCGTTCACAGCCAGCCCTTCTCCAAGGAGTGAGGTGGGGGGAAGTGGACTGAGCCACTGTCTACAGGAGGAGGAGTAAGTTGGATCAGAACAGCACTGCCCCACCTCCACGGGACCCTCTCCTCTGATCACACCCTTCCTGTAGCAATACTCAATGTTTGAGACAAAACGTTTGGGTCTGGTCCTTTACACTTGAACATCAGTGTTGAGTGCAATGACACAGTTTTGTTGCAGCTCTATTATGATTAGTGCTTCAAAATGCTCTACAATATTCTGCTGCTTTCTCCTGAGTCCTTACGAGATAAAAAGGTAATTGGCAGATATTTGCCTTCATTTCACTACAAAAGACAAAGGTGATTCCATGCCTCTAAGATTTGTAAGTTTTTCCTAGCTACAAGGTATTTATTCCTAGTAGTTATTTGCTACTTACGTCAAAACTTTTGAATAGAACATGAGAAACAAGAGAAAACTGGTGCCGTTTTCAAAGGCAGCAGATGTGAACATAAGAACCCCCAAATCCCTCGCATATGTAAAAACACAACAAGCTTTGCCTTTGTGTTTCTTTGTATTTCCTGAAGAAAATTTTACAAATTTGGAATTTATTGACTAGGTGCGAATTTTTTGCATTTAACTGTAATAAACCGTATATCACAGTCTCTGATATAAACATAGATATATAAAAAAAAAGAAACCTACCTTTCCTCCACCTTAGAGGTTATCAGGTATGAAGAAAATAATTTAATGCATCTTTAAGAGAAAAGCAACTATACTATCACTGCTTAATTTTATTTTTATTTTATTCTTTCACTTTGAAAGTGACTACAACCCCATCTATTTGATATTAATATGATATTGATGTTAAAAATTATGATAGATATTTCCAGATCCTGTAGGATTTTAATTTCATATCAGGCTATTTTAACACATTGATTTTCATAATATTTTCCTTACTGTAGAAGTAACTAAAAATGATAGTAGCTGTATCCACCCCAACATGAAATACACACATTTTTTACAGCCATTATGTACAAAACTTTGGTACATGAAGTAATATATCCAAGCTGAATCGAAAGCGTAATGGAAACTTTAAAGAGGTAGAATGCGACCAACATTGAAAGTTGGCAAAGACATTATACAGTTTAACACAAGCTGTTCCTCTCTAATATCATAGTGACAGTTTCATATAAATGACATTTCGTGAGTAATAAAATGACAAATACATCATTAAAATTAGAGACAGATTGCTAAATGGATTAGACTGCAAGTATCTTGGTTTTTTTCCTTATTCTTCCACATGCATATTTCATCTTGCTGAAAAACTATATGCCAATGTTGTTCATATTGCCAGATCTTAAAATGAGTTTTTAAATTCATTCAATTCTACTGTGGAACAGCTCTTTGAAGAGAGGAAATTCAGCACTGATTTTTTTAGTATCGTTAAACAAACCACTCCCAAAATCTTGGATGTATGAAGTGCCAGGCACACATAGGGCCTCGTACGTGTATCAAGTAATTGCAGAACAATGAAAAGGTCTCTTTTTTTACATTATTTTTCAGAAATAAAATCTAGTTTTAGGGCTCAGATTATAGTATCAAAGGCTGTTGTAAATCTTAGTCTCAAAGTATATAAATAATTAATATATTTAGGGTCTAGAGTAGGAACCAGTCAAACCATATTCACACGGGCAAATAGTATACAAGATAATAGGAAGAAAACCAAATAATATAGACTCCTTTCATGAAGAGACTAAGAGGCAGGCAATACATATATTTTTAAAAAAATTAAAGAGCGATCTAGGGCATTTAACATAAAGAGAGGTAGGCAGAGTTTTATAATAGGCTGTCCGAATCCCATAGTAAAAAAAGTACAGTTTTCTTTGAGTTTTGGGCTCTTTCAGATTATTTACTGTAATAGTCATTACAGAATAACTTAGGAGCAGTTTCCTAGTCTTGTTTAAGTCTTTCAGGAGTCTACTGATTTTAGGGTCTATTTTCGTATGTCCTTGCATTGTAGACTTGAACTACTTATCAAGTGTGGCTATAGTATGTCTGTAGCCCATGAAATTACAATAAACAAGAGGGTGTTCTGTTAATAGAGGAAATAAAGAAGTTTGATTCCCTATGGATGTGTCTCCTTTAAATACCTTTCTCTGTAGTAACACCAAATCTGCCTCTCTGCACAATATGGAGCAGTTATGAGAGTGGTCCAGAGCTCTGTGTGTGCTGAAACATAATTTTTTGGAGACTCCTACCCTTTATAAAGGTGAGTTTGATCAGAGGATTCAAAAGTTGTTAGAGAAAGACAGACAAGCAGATATGTGAACAGTGTGGGTTGCCCACGAGACAGCAATGCACCATCACAGCAAAGCAGGCCAGCAGCTTCCCATGCTGAAAGGACAAATATGTTTCTTGGAGCATCTGACCTAGGAGGAGAAGCTGAGGAAGCTGGGACTGTGCATATGTGATTCTGTACTCCTGTGTCCTTAGGAAACTCTTCTAAACACGTATGTATGAAATCATCAAAATATCTGTGCAGCTGGTTCTTGTTTCTTCATTCTCCTTGAAAAAGTAATTTTGCTTATTGGAGGCTACTCACACATCCTGAAAACCTTACCCCTTGTAGAAAGAGAGACCATTTGAATGGAAAAAAACTTGACAGAGAACTCTGAATTTTTTAGAAGTGCCATACATTCCTCTCACAGTGATTTGTTAGCCAAACTCCTCTTTTATGATAACACTAAAATATCTTTTACTGGGAAAACCAATGTGCATCTTATCAGACAACTTTCTTAGTGTTCCAGTGGAAACCAGCAGGGAGTCATTTTAGAATTACTGAACACAAGATAAAGGAAACAAATTATCTTTTTTTTTTTTTGCTTTTTCTCCTGCAAAACCTGCAGAATTTATAAATTCTAATGGTAATTGCAGCCTGTAGGAGTAATCTTAACTTGGCACTCTGATGAATTTGCAAGCTATTAAAAAGGAAGTGGAGATTCCACCAAATTGACCATTAAGAAGTATGTACATCTGATACAAATCAGGGCTATTAGTGGCTTGGTAGTTTCCACTTTTTGTTAATGAACTGTGGAAATGAAAAATTGGTAGACTTGGCCAAGGCATATTGTTTATAATAATCTTCAGGATTGCACTGGTCTTGGATCTAGCTGTATGAAACTGTACAAAACTGTCTTCATGCCAAGGCACAAGTGAGAGAAACAGTACTGAAAAATGTTAAAGGGCCTGGAAGGTACTGAATTACTCTAGTGAAGGACTAAGGGTCCTTGGCTTCAGCTAAAGCAAAGACCCATGCAGAGTGAGCACCTCAGTCTGTGAAATAATCTTGTGATTAAGCATGTGCTATTTTCTCCTCTCCTGAAATGAGTGTGTGCACATTAACATCTGTAAATGTCAGACAAGTGATGTGCTGTATTGAGCAGTCTCACTTTAAACCTGTCTAATGCATGTCCTGTCTTAGTAAAGATACAGATGCTTTCTGTGGTCCTATAAAAATGTGCATTTTAATGATAAATGGGACAGTTTATAGTTCCAATTACTCTTGTCTCCTTTGAAGCAGGAAAACTGGCAATCCCTTATCTAGACTTTAGCAGGTTGAGATAAACCTCGATAGCAAAAAGTATCTGGATTGTCAGAGCTTTTAGCTACAGTAAACTGCTTAAACTAAAAGCAGCTGTTGGTCAAAAAGGAACAATACCCATTCATTTGTAAGATGTTCTCTGGCTGGGATACTATTAATGAGTTTTTTCTTCAGACAAGGGTCTAAGTTACACACGCAGACACTCATATGCACAAACGTGCACATACAGTGATATAAAACACGTAGAGTTTGAAGAAATCTTGTTTGGCTAACACACAGTAGTCACTTGGAAGAAATAATCCCTGGAGATCACTGTGTTCAGAAAACTATGGTTTGGTTCCAACAGTATAACAGTGAGATTTCACTCACAGTTATGAAAATGTTATTGTTGCCTCTACAGATCTATTATTCCCATTTAATGTCTGGAACAGTAAAATTATCCTCACTGAGAAATCATATTCTGCCTTCTTATTTGTTCTTAAGTGTATTGGAGTTACGTGGACAGTGCAGTCTTCTATCATGTCTTCTGAATCATTACCAATATATTTCATTGTATTATATAAGACAATGATTCTGACTCCTTCTGGGTTTTGTACTACCTTTCTTCCAAGAGTCTATAAAGTTTTCTGGTGTAAATTTAAATCTGTGTTTTAGTTAATATTGCAAACAGGAAAAGATATTAAATCAACTTGTAGCATATCTTCAGTGTGCTCACTTTTTTTACAAAACACTCTTCAGCAGTCTTAGAAGTCTGCGTGGACCTATTCAGTCAAGAGTGAAGTCACCTGTAGTTATGAATTATGTCCCCCAGTTCTCTTAAAATGTCTATATTATGCACCTATTTTCCCAAACCAATCTCCTGATAATATGAAAACCCAAATATACAAAACCAAAGCTATAACTGACAAACAGTGGCAACAGTACAAGAGGTAAAAACTTACACCAGTTAAAAACTTCCCCTCTGTCTGCAAAAGTGTCAATTCTGCTTGATTTTTCTGTGGTTTCTGTGCTCTTCTAGCTAACTTCTGCACTTAACTCTCAATCAACTTTGCTGGGATTACGCCATATTTTCCTTTGAAAACCTGTTTGGACAGTCATGAAATTCATCCCCTGTTCAGGCTGTACTTCCAACAGCTCACACTGATACTTGACTTTGCAATGACAGGGTAATGTCAGGACTCCTTTCTGAAATTTATGTATTAGTTCACTTGTCCAGCTGTGAGACAGTGGTGAGCATCTAGTGGGAAAGTTTAGGCTGGCAAAGGAGAGAGTTTGGGTTATTGTAGGTAATCTCTATGCAGCTTATCCCCACATAGCTGCCAGAGGGTCATCATAACTACACAGAAGCACAATTTCCCTTCTGGTTCGTTTCTGTGGAGGCATCAATACCCAGATGAAGTTTGAATCCCTGCATTACACTCTGAAATTGAAGCCTAAATAAATAATTTCTTCTAACAGAGAGAGTGGAATTGGCAGCCCATGAAAAGTTGAGGATTAGCCTTACCCTTTTCTTCATATTTTTGCATGAATTCAGACTTAGTTGATTTTCAGACAGATTTTCCCGTTTTCATATGCATATGCTTATTCTTGACATGACATGGCTTATGCCGGGACTTGGCAGGTTGATCCACAGTTGTGAACTTCCCTCCCAAGACAAGGACCTTGAACCTCTCCTGTGAACCAAAGACCTGAGTTCCTTCTGTCAGGATTTCTTGTGTAATACTATAAAATAGTGGGATCTAGTCTATTCAGTTTAGGCCCTGGTACCTTGCCAGTTTGAAATGTCTGGTCCCAGAAAAGGGAAGAAATATTTTTTGAGCTTCTCTAAGGTAGCTGCCTGCATTCCTTTAACAGTTTTGAAGAGAAAAAACACTTCTGAGATCTGCAGATGGAATTTCAGGCTATTGAAATCAAATGTCTGCTCTGTGACCTGTAACTTAGGTACCACAAGAGAATAATCTAAGTCTAAGGTACTCTTTTTTCCATTGAGAATACAATAAAATAACAGGAATGTTCATCTTCTCCATTCACTTGGGATGCACTCTACTGCTTTCCTCTGAGCAGAAATTGAATCTCCAAATCTGCAAAATGAGTAAGATTTCATATGTGTAGGACTCCAGGATCTGCTCAGGATATAACCAAATAGCCCAACAGGGTGTTTTCCTCCCTGAGACCATGGTCTGCTGACCTGAGTCACTGTGCAGGCACTGACCTGGACCAGTCAATGAGAATAGGAAATGTACCCAATCTATGTGCAGGTACCTGTCCTCTATCAAAATTTGCTTCAATTATGACAACATAAAACTTTCTGGGTTTCTCCAGAACATTTAGACAGAGGTGTAGTGTGGTTGGTCATAAACTGGATGCTAAAGATGAATTTTAGGTGGTATTTAAAAGGCTGCCATCTCATCAGAAGAAGTACTTGTGATCAATCTAAGAACTGCTTCTTCTATCCTTTCTCATCAGAATTTTGTTATTGGCAGATACAGCAATTATTTTTAATTAGGTGCAAATGATGAGTAGAGATGCATCAAACCACATTATTGAGCAAAACTGAGATTTCTGGATTTTATACTTTCCCTAACACAATGAAATTATTTATTTCACCCTGTTCCACAGTTCCCCATTTGCCAATGAAGTAAGATGTCCTTGTGTATCAAGATTGCCAAGGGACTGAACCCAAAGAGTTTTAAAATATGGGTAAAAAGTGTAAGGGCTAGAAAAAGACAGAAAAGTCAGATAGAATTCTAACATAAATGTGGATTACAATACTGTGTTATAAACCTTTATTTTCAGTGTTTGTCTTACTATAATGCCAGATATTTTGATCCTGCCAGAGCCAATCAGATTTGATGAGAACATTAACTTGGCTTAGAGCCAGGAAATAGGTGTAAACATCAGACCTCATTAGACTTTCCTGAACTGTATTGAAATTGAGGTTTATTTCATGCCATGCATAATTAGACAGTTATTGTAATTATTCCAATTTGTTTCACATCAAGACTTTTGCACTGCACCCTTTTAAGATGAGAACTGAAATCTTCTATGCCCCAAGGCAGATCAAAACAAAATTTGTCATGTCCTATCCATCTAGAGGACAATCAACATTTGTGTCTGTCCTCCAATAACAGCCAACTCATGATGCCTTTAAGAATGGCAGAATTTCATCAGAACAGAGAATGCCGGTAGATGACATGTGTGCATGAGAAAGGAAGATTCTGCATTTTTTAAAGGGTCATTTAAACCCACAATAATGAATTCATTTCTAAACTACTTTGTAGACTGAGTCCATCTTGAAGTGTCTTATGAAAAATGATTCTGCAGAACTGAGTGACTGGATTGAATGATTTGGGCGTAAATTATTTCATTACAGTTGAAAGCTTTTTCCATCTGCTGTCCTTGCATGCACAGCCTGTTTCTAGAAGCATTTTTGACAGATTTAAGCTGACTGGATTTATGTATTTAATTCATTTGTACACAGCAGGGTACAGCATCTACAGGCAGCTTCAGAACTCTGAGGCCAGTGGATCAAAAAGTAATATTATTTTTTTTTCCGAATAAAACCAGATAAGCTGAGGAAAGGCATATATGTTGGAAAAGAGGATGTAATTTTTTTTTCATTTGTGCTGCTTTTTAGTACAAATTCTTATGTTTGCAGTTCGTCTTGTGCTCTTTAGGGAATTCTAGACAAAAATCTGCTTCTTACCAGGTTTTGACTACTGTGATCTCTCTGCACCAACCTTTTCACCTTAGTCTCATAAGACCACTTCCCCCTCAGTCATTCAAATCATTTAACCCTGCAGTTGTTGGAGAAACATTTTATCTTTTGGGGTCATCAGATGTTTTATTTCCTGTTGCCTTTGTCTGAAATATCCTGAAGATTTTTTTCCAACAGCTGTGTTGTTCTAATATTTGAAATAATTTTGAATTTGAGTATGTTGTTTCTTAAAAAAATTATCATCGATCTGCACTACATTTTTATTTTATTGTCATATTCTATCCACTTTATGTCTGGAAATTCCTTGAATAGTAAAGGAACTTAGTGCAAGGGAATGCAATTTTCCTGAAATTTATAAAATGGGATATTACATGATTACCTCCTCTCAATTAATGATGAGCACACTATATCATTCTCTTTGAGCCTGTACTATTTACTAATTTTTACTTAATTTAGTAAAAAAACTGATTGTACTATAAATATTCTGTGTGCCTTGCTGACGCATATTTGTCTGTTTGGGGAGAGGGTACTGGTCTTCTCATAGTAGTATATTAAGATTATCCATAAAATAGTGTAGAATAGTTTCAGACTAAGAGGAACACAAGATTTTTGAGAAGGGATTAGAGGAAAAAAACAAGTGTAAAGGCAGCCACGCTTTACCAGATTTATGTGGTTACTTCTTGTGGCCATTCACTATGATAATGTGATACTAATCTGCATTAAAGAAACTCATCAGCAGTCTTAAGGTTTTAGAAGCTACATACCAGCAAGTATACTTTCTAGGATTAACCTGTTGAATGAGATGCTAGGACCACATTTTAATTCTTAAAGTCTTAAAGAGCTTTTAAACTCATAAGCAAAGTCAGGTTTGGCTTCATGGTCTATCGGTAGTAAAATTGTTCTGTTGAAGCATCCTATCAAAATACTCTAAATGGTTGCTCTGGCTGGGAGATACGTTCTCTGAATTAATATCCTTCTGAAATCAAAGCAGTACTAGCATGATTGGAAAGGGCAGAAGATGAGATTCCAGAACTATTTCTGCCCTGCTCCAACCCTGAGAACACACAGCTCCATGGAAATTTAGACACCATGAGACTTCAGTAGTTCAGGGAAAGGTTTTCTGGTGTAGAAGTAACAGTGGGTGCAACTGCAGCTAAACATTGTTCCATGCTTGGTATTGTCTTAGGGAAGTGTGTAAAAGCAGGGCTAGATCAAAAGTGAGTGTGCTACAAGAGAAATGCACCTATCACCTAGTGCTGCTACAAGGCTTTTGGACTGTGGTACAGACTACACGGATCAGCCAAAACATCCTCTCTCTTTCCAGTAGAGTAGGACACCTGTAAACATCCTGATAGCACAGTGGGGCCACGTGTGCTCCCTAGAATATTGTTTCCCCTGTTGTGCTCACTCTGTCCACCAATGCAACAGAGAAAAGCGCATTCATGCCTTATCACCGGGTCCTGCCATTTTCTCAACTTTCTCTTTTTGCATTTTGATAATGGGGCACAACCTGCCTCCAGATCACCTTTTGCTCATGCAAACTTTATTGCCAATACATCTCACAGCCTTCACCACCAGTTTTGATAACCAAACAACACCATGAGGCAGAGAAAAGAAATTTGGATAATAGATAAGAAAACAAAAGCGCAGGTCACAGTTAATCACAAATTTCATAAGCATGAGATCTGAAGAAGTGTGAAGCTTCAGGCTAAGAGGAATCATGGGAGCTCCACATTCAAGAGAGAACACATCACTTCAAATACTATTATTCTGTGAGAATGAGAGGATCATATGAACCAATAGGTTTTGTTCGGATAATTCATGATGTTTTCAGTCCATAACAAGGCTTGACAATAATGACAGTAGTCTTGCATTACAGCTCTGTTGATTATATAAAAAAAAAACAAAAACAAAAAGCAAAGCTTTGTCCTTTTCATGATACGCTTGTCTAGTACTTTTGTCTTTGATTAAGTATAGTTAGAATGACAACTGTATTGAATTGGGTGGCCAATGTCTTCAGAAATTAGAAACAAAGTCATGCAAACCAGAATTGGAAAGTCATCACAGCAGTTTAACCCTTGTACAAATAAACTATTACTGCTTTGTCCCACTGTTCCTCCCTGAGTATCAGAACATGATATGAACTTTCTTTGGTGAAGATCCACCATGTCTCCAGGAGAAAAATGAATGAACTGATGAGCCATTTGTCATGAACTCTAGATAACAAAGACACAAGAGCTGATTTGGAAGGAAAAATCTGATTCCACAGTCTTTATTTTAAATCCATTATACTGGGGGGTTTTGGGGTGGGTTTGTTTGGGTTTTTTGATTGTTGTATGTTTGGGGTTTTTTTGCTTTTTGTTTTTTGGTGGTTTTTTTTGGTGAAACGTCTTACAATGTGGACTTGAAAAACTGCAGGCAAAGAAACTTCTGTATATTTTCATTTCTCCTCTTTTTTTTTTTTGACACTGTAAATCTTCTAACAGAGCTGCTACAAAGGGAAGTAACATGACACTCAGTGGCAACCGAAGTAAAAAGCACATCTGCCCCAAAACATGTACTTTCTATCCACAAAAATCTGTCCATTTTTTTCAGTCAGTACTAATGTGACACTGTCAATTCCATTAAAGAAGCTTGCTTTTTGCCATGCAAATTGTGATTAGACTTTCATTACATTTAAAACATGTTTTCACATATGGTTCTTCAGCCTTCAGGGCAAAACATCCTCACCTACTTCTTGGCTTACTCTTAATTCATTTTGTGGAAATTAAACTAGCTAGAGTAAAAATTGGAAGACAAGAGAAAATCTGTCTCTCTTTTTGCCCTCTCTTCAAAGAGGTTACTACTTAGCATACTACTAGTTCTTAGTCATAGTAATTGTGAAGGAAGTCAGTCCAGACTGTATAATGTGACAGTGAAATAAATTGCTGATTGTTCCATAATCCAACGGTCAAATAGCAAAAAGTTTGCATTGAAGAAGGGCAGAACCTTGTCCCTGCACTTCCATGAGAATTTGTGTGTACTCTGAAACTGATGGCCAACAGATGTCAGAGGCTGGAAAACTCCCATTGTGTGAGTCCAAAAGGAGCAAAATATGAGATAGCCACCAAGCTAATGTATGATATTTTACTCAAATTGGGCACATGTCTAGAGCAGAATTCTAAAGACTTCAGAAGGAAAATTCAGAAACTGAAAGATTTTTTTAGGAGCTTCTGTGGGGATCTCGGAAAGTGTCTAGTTTAGACTAGACCCATACATTTAAGCTGGTTAAAACTAAGTGAGATGAACTCAAACCACTAACAATTTTAAGTGGGAGTTGAACTTACACGCTAGTCTGTTCTGTGAGTCAGGCCAAAGTGCCTGTTATGACTAAGGAAGTTATTTGAGACTTTCTAGGGGCTAGATCACTGGAGACTTACTCAAACGGCTGAGTCCTCACATTCTCATCTAGCTGATGTCAAAGACACTCCTGAGAAAGGTCAAAAACTTGACTGACTCTTTTGAGTTTATCAGTTCCACACCACTTTCAAATTATCATTGTAGTACAAGAGGAGGATTCCTCATTAGTTAAACTGGCTGTCTTGGATTAAAGCTTAGTTGTGGAAGGGAGGTCCGTCATCAGCTAATTCATTTGTCTGCCTGGCAGGCTATTATTTTGCTGTGGAAAAACCTTAAGCCCACAGTATAATGGCATTACTGTCTGGTATTCGTAATTCTAGCCACACAGTCCTCTTTCTTCAAAATTCATCTGCTCATTATTTGCTGAAGCCAACTTTATTTTTTCTGCAAGATGCAACAATAAGTAAACAACATATGTTGTTGATTCAAAGAATTAACAAAAGAGTGGTTTTTTTCCTGCTTGAAAATCCTGTCTGTTGAGTGTGTGTAATATACTTGCTGCTTTTACTAATTTCTCCTCCTTTTAGATGTTTGCATTCAGAAGCTGAAAAGGACTTAGATGTTAATTGCACATGTGCTTTGAGTCATGAATTTATCCTTCTAAATATATCTTATATACACTTAGACAAATTCCTCTTTTTTTCTTATTCTATCAGTCACTGTACAAACATACGAGTACAAACATTTGTCTTGATCTTTAGGAAACTATTGTGCATGGCTGGGTGAGTTGACTTTCCTATTTTTCTGCAGTGGAGTATGATTTCATCCCTGGGTTAGTGACACTATGTTTAGTGTACATGACTTGCATCTGCTCTAACAGCAGCCAGCATCTAAAGCCTGCTCTTACTGACATTGTGTTCAGTTGTGCCAAACTGTTACTCAAAAGTTACCACTTTTACCTGCAAGAAGGAGTCCAGGCATATTATAAATGTGATAGTGGAAACAAAATTCTGTGTTATTCCCAAACCTATAAATCGTACTAATTAAAATCAATAGAAAAGTAGTAGAAAATTTTGCTATTAAAATCAATAGAGAACATTTAGCTGAAAGATATTGGTGGGTTTGATGGCCCTTTACAGTCAGTGATAGTAAAGGTGTAACTTTATTGTAAATTCAGTCTTTCCCAGTAACCTTACCCACCCACCCAGTTTGCAGGAAATCCTCTGACTCACATTTTTGCTTAAATCCTCTGGTTCTTACTTTTTCTAAATTTTCTTTGGCTTTGAAGACCTTTTATGTCAGTGTAGAGCTTGTGTATGTGTTTCTCTAAATCTCAATCACAGGAGGACTTACACAGGAAATTAAGTACCAGCAAATATAATTTGTAAAATAGTAGTCTAGATGGGAGATGGAGCTACGTGAGACTTAGCTGGCCAATCAAAAAGCATGATGTGCACATGAATGTTCATACTGAGGAGCTGGCAAATGATCAGAGTCTGAGAAGTCACCTAATAAAAAATAACAAAGAACTAAAAATTGAAGAATCATACAAGTATCTAATTTTGCAAAATTAACCTATGCCCTGGTTTTTCACAATCACTTTTCTAAAATCTATCAGTTATTTGAACTTAAAACTTCTTGTCCCAATGCTCTCTGCTGTGCTAATTGCAGATAAAATACTGTCATGGTTTTATAGAGAGTGTATTTTTTTCTTCTGCTAGCGCTAGAAATCCTTCTATGGCAAAACATCTCCTTCCAGATACAGTTGAGAACAATTTTACACAAGTTATACTGCATAAATTCAGACCTGTATAATACAACATATAACTCACTATATTCAGTTCTCTGTGCTTTTGTGAATTAGGTAAGACGAGGTGATATATGTTTAGCATTTATTCTTCAGAGTACTGATGGAGACACATTCATATCCAGTACTCCTAAACTATGACAATAAATTGCTAAAATTATTTAAATACAAAAAAAATATATTTTCCTTTTATGCAGCTCCTGTTTTCTTTATCAGGTGTTAAAACGCATTCTACATAGGACTTACGAAATAAAAACAAAGATATATGTCAGTAATGAGTGAAAGGTTTCACTAAGTTCGGTAAAAATCAGAGAATAAAACAGAAGAATGAGGCAATAAACATCACAATAAATTTATTTTTCACTTATACTGTGGTTTTAATTGATATTCACTGGTAGGTACATTTAAAAATGCAGCTTAAAGTTTAGATTTTTTTAGGATAACTATAAACATGCAATATTTAAAAGCATACATAAAGTCTATATATTAATAACAAATGCTTAAATCTAATGGTGCTAACACAAAGAGAATGAGAATATTATTATCTGATATGTCCAATTTAATCAACTATTTCACATTTTCACAATATGTTTACATATGATGTACACGCTAGCTATTATTAATTTAAATAGGGTAGAAATTAATTATTCTTGTAATATATGTTCTTTATGGACATTGCATTTAAGCTATGTGCACCTACCTACTTGCATAGAGTTCTGTCAGTTGTTTGTACAATAATGTAGTCTGCATTTCATTGTCTCAATCTACTCAATTATTTCTAATCTTTTCTGACATCTTGTCCGTGAAGACCTGTCTGAAATCAGGCATCTGCTTCTGATTAGAATCAGTTGTGATTTACACATATCAACCTCTAATCTTGCTTTAGTCACTGGACCTTCGTGTGGTCACTAGTCCCTACTGGCTGAATGATTTCTAATTTGATTATCCTGCATTAGTCACCATCTAGCAGATGTAGACATGAAAAATTTCCCAGTAGGTTTATAAAGTCATTTATGACAGGAAGCAATTTTTCAGTGCATTCATCACTTCTGTCTCCATCACACCATTTCTTTCAACAAAGGGTTTTTGAAATATAATACCAAAAAAGGTGAAACCATACAGCTCCATCTACAATTTTAATGACTATGCCTCCAACTTTTCCATATAGCCTAAGCTCAGCTAGGTTGTTCATTGAAAAGTTAGCCTTTTCTAAATAATTTATGCTAACTTCTGTATACTTCTGGTTTTACTTATCATTACCAGTAATCATTGTATCTGTGGATATATTAAAGTTCATTGGTTACTCTCAAAGCCATTGATTATTTTCTTTTAGTGGTATGTGATTGGTTGCCAGCCATACTGTGCTAACCACACTGCATTAGCACTATATTAGCTGCTAGTCTCATTACATCTCTTTTTTTATTATTGAGCTAAAAATGAATGATAGACTAACGAATAACAAAAGTCAGATTATTTTAATGAGTAAATTCATGTCTTCACTAAGACAGACAGCTTCCTGTAAGGGAACACCTTTGTTAGAGCAGCTGAGATAGTTTGAATAAACAGGATATTCAACACAGAAGACTTTCTTCAGGTATGAAATGGTGCAATCCTCAAAGTCAGAGAGAGATTGCTCCAAGGTTTGGTAAACCTGTTATGAATTAGACCTATGGGGAGAAAATGTAGTTTGGAACTGTGAAAAAAAGAGGAGGGAGGAGGTATTTGCATAACTACTAAGTTAGCTAAATTATATGGGAGGGAATAAAGAGAGGCAGGTGACTTGTTGTCTGTGGGACATGGAAAAGAAATAAATGTTATGGTAGGATATTCATGTGAAATATTCACTTTTCAAACAGTTATGAGGGGTAAACCCAAATATAACATAAAATTTGACAAATACAGGAAATCATGGGATGCAATGAAAGTTGAAAGATGTGGACAAAAAGTTGTTCTTTATGTTCTTTCTTCAGCAGGTTTCAGTCAACATATCATTTGAAGACTTCTGGAACATTATTGTCCTTAGAATACAAGTTATTTTTTAATTTTTTTTTTTTAATGTGGGCTATACCCACAGATTACAAGAATAAAAAATACTTTTCTTTTTGTTTGGAAGTCAGCCTAAATTGTTTTTGGGGGGAACAGCAATGTTCAAGGGGAAAAATCACTCTGGACAGAGGAGCCATCACATGGTCTACTTGTGGTTCAGAAAGGTCTACAATTTATTTTGAAGCTGATCGCTACATGGGAGTAAATGCATTATAGTAATCTGTGGTTTATTATTGCTCATGGTAACATCTTGATTTCCAATTTTATATTTAAATCTACTCTGGCTCTTATATTCCTCAGGTCATGACCCAGAAAGGATCAGTGATTGCATGTGTGTGCTTTTAAAATGCAATAAACTCAATGTTTCAAAAATTAAGTAAAATTTAAGTTTAAGCCAAAGGTATCTAGATAGAAGTGCTAGCAGATGTTATTTTTTTGTGGTAAAAAAATTCTAAATAGTAAAACTGTTATTAAATGAGTCTCTTAAAGAAATCTAAAGGTGACATGATAATAAAAATTGTGACTTTCACCATTATAAACTATTCACAGGCATAGCCTTGCAGTTAGGAAAGTGAGTATTGAAGCACCACTGTATATCCACTAAATATGAAATAGTCATTTTGCCTTTTCTGACTTTTTTAAACTCAGTTTTGCTAGAAAATATTTTAGTTTTTTAGTTTTACAGTGAAATATAACTATGTGTGGACTGATATCTTTTTTTCTTGTTTTCATCCTTTTTCTAAAGAAGACCACAAATAGAATTGCTGCTACTTTTGTTGCTATATAGTGCTTTTTTAAACTGTAATGGAAGCACTACATATGGAATAAAGTCCCTTCAGCATCCCATTCCTATTGCTTTGTAATGAAGTGTTTGGATAATGATGGTCTCATTCATGGAAGAACTCCCTATAATCTGTTTGACCACTTCAGCTGAGGAAAGAACGTTTGATGACCTAGTAAGTCCGGCATAATTTACTCATGACTATGGCTTGAACTCAATGAAATGAATATTTTAGAAAAATATTAATCTTGACTTTTCATCCAAGAAGGACAAGATGTACCCTAGAGCCAGGACATTTCAAATATCAGGCCTGAAACCCTGCCAGCCTTTAAACCTTTTTTTTTCTCATGTCAGGAAAGTTGGTTCACCTGTTTTTTCTGGAATACTTTATTCTCCAGTGTGTATCTAAGGAATTACACCAAAGCAGGCTGACCTGAAAGCAATCATTGTTTAGATTTAATTTAATGTCTGAGTCAAGACAAAATCAGGTTTTATGAAATTGAGAATGGAGTATGATTAAGGGGGAAAGAAAGATAGGAGAGGTAGAAGCAGTTTTAGCATTCAGGCTCTCGGTTTTCCTTCTGGTAGATATGAAATTTTGCCCAAAGAAAATTTGTTAATATACACATTTTGGAAAATCCTTTCCTTTTGTTGAAATAATGAAGTAGTAGGGAAAAAAATCTATAACAAAATTCCTAAGCACTTCAGTATTGCTTTTTGTGGGGATAGAGTCAATTTGAGGGGACTAAACTGAAAACTAAGCATGTAGCTTCTCTCCACATTGTGCCTAATTAAAGAATGGAGAAAGCTAATCACTTGTAACTGTTTTTTTTTCTATTGCTTTTTCTTGCCTATTTCCAGTTTTTCCTTTACTCCACAAACTTAATTTTTATTACTTTCTTATTGGAAAAGTAGGTGTCCTCAGAAATCTGTTATCTGTGGCAAAGGAAATACATTATATTTTGCTGGATCTTGTAGTAAGCTTCAGTTCTTCAAGTTTTTTATACCTGTTGACAGGGAATACCCTAAGCAGCATGAGGTTCAGCACTCACTGGGAATGTTTGGCCATGAATTCCACAGCTTATTTTGATATAAGGTAATCAAGCACTGCCTAAGGCAAGGAGTTGTGTGCATCTCTTTCGTTTAGGGGTGCATGGGTGAAAGCATGGGATGGCCTGCTCTTGGAGGGCTTTTCTGCTCATTCTCATAGTCAGCGCTAGCTCATATTTCTGTTTGTTTCTCCATGGGCCACTTTGAGTACAGCAGATATGTATTTACTCCATGATCTACAGCTAAGGCATATTTCCTTAGTTGGGAGCCGGCTGAACCTGAGCTGAAAGCTGACATGTGGTTTATTTTAATGGGAAATTTCTTCTGTTTCATCATGGTATTTGTCATCCCGAAGTAACTGCAAGTTGTAGTCATATATATCTTCTCCCTTGAGTGGGATTTCCCATATGATGGGAAAAAAATAGCAGAGTGTCATGAAATTTGAGTACTGAAAAGGAACACATTTTCTCAATCTCCGACTGTTTGAAACACAAAGTAATAGCATCCCAGCAACAAGACAGGCAGGCTATTATCAAAGCATACCTTTTTTCCACTTTGACATAGAAGAGGCAGAATATCTCTCACAGAATCTCCCCAACAACAAAAAAAAAAAAAAAAAAAAAAAAGAAAAAAAAGAAAAAAAAAAAAAGAGAAGTGTGCTAACAGTTTAACATTTTCAAACATAGATAATTTGAATCTGTTTAGAAGCACCTAAGGAATCTTCCCTGCCTTGGACTTAAATTTTTATCTAGGCTTTTTATATGGGGACTATGATAATCAGGAAATTTTTCTGTAGATAAATGTTTTTCACCACTGTTTGAAATTAGAGCCATTAAGTAATTGCAGGTATTACCTAGTTTATGGGTGACAGATTTTGAGACCTGGCTTCAGCGGCCTAAAAGAGACTCCTGTAGGCCCAGGAATCTAGACAAATGTAAATTGTGAATAGTCCGAGTCTGTAAGAGTGACTTAATAACGTGGTGAGTTGTTTTGAATGATGCCGGAATTGCCTATGAAGCAAGTACAAAAGCACATTGTACAAAAGCTGATGCCTCTCTTGCATTCTTTGACAGCAATACCATGACATAAGTATAGGTCTCTTAGTGAAGAAAATAAACATTTTCTAAAGCACCGATCAGTCATTCACCAGTTCTCTGATGAACTGGAGTTGAAATTAGAAGAGTTGTCCTGAAAATACTACCAATAGGCTAAAGGGTGTTATGATGCAGGAAATCTCTTTTTGACTGAAAAATCCATACATGGAGAAAATCATATGCTTTCCTGAGCTCTTGTACAAGAGGAGGTCAGTGGTGTGCCTGGACCAAAAAGGAAAATTTGGGCTGATCACATACCAAACCGATTAGTTTGTTGGCTGTTGTCTACAAAATATGAAAAAAAAAGAAAATAACTTTATTGTGCTTTCAGTTAAGTTCCTTATAAACTGTGACTTTTTCACCCACTCAATGGCATTCTTCTGCAGTGCAGTGACAAGGAGAGGGGTTAATAAATAAATAATAATTTCCAGTGTTTTATTTGTAATACTGAAACATAGGAGGCAGGAAAAAGTGAGTTAAATATAACATTAAGGACAGCAATTTTCATGCATGGAAATACGTTACATATCTAAAAAGTGCTACGTCTTGATGTGGTCTACCAGGTGAAGTTTCGACAATAAAAAAAAAATATTTTGACTTCTTTTATAACTTAGTGTCCACAGTTTCTTCTCTGTTTCTAGACACCTTCTCATCTTTCTTCTGACCCCTTTCTTTTTTTTTCCTTTTTTGTCCATTTTTCCTCCTTATTTTTTTTCTTTTTCTTTTCTTTTTTTTTTTTTTATTTTAATAAAGCCAAGGAAACCTAAAACTACTCTGCCATCCAGCTCTATCTATCTGTTATGAGGGAACTAAGATGCCTAACTTAAAAACTTAAGTGATCAAGGGAGAGGAACATGTCCTTCCAGAGGGAGAAATGTGGTCCTGGTTGGACTGATTTGACATAAAATTAATGTTGGTTTCTCTTCATGTGTATAGTCCGAGCATCAAAGATGAATGAAGGCATGCATGAGCAAACCATAGGCCCAAATAAACCATCAGATGGAAACAGTCACTAAAGACAGAACACAGGGGAAATATACCTCAGGAATTTTGCTCAGGGTGAGGGGAACTCACTAGAAACTGTGACAAAAGTTAAGCACATAAAACCATCTGGTTTTAGTCATATTTAAAACTCATCTGTGCCAACAGCATGTTGTTGATAGTGGTCAGCAAATGCTTTGGTAACAGCACAGATGTGCAGCTTCCAGCCATCTCTTCTTGGGGCTTTCTTAAACTGAAGATTGCACCACATCATCACGTTTATTAGTTTTTGATGGATCTTCCAGTGCTTAATTTTTTTAATGTGTTTTTGAATCCATTTACACTTTTGGCATGGGAAATTATCTGTGGCAGTGAGGTCCACAATATAATGAGGTGTTGTGTGAAAAAGTACTCCAGTTACTTCCTTCAAACCTATTGCCTGATAATTCTACCTAGTTCTTTCTCATCCTTGTGTTATAGAATACAGAGAATGATTATTCCCCAGTGACCCTCTCAACCTATTCATGGTTTTACAGCCTGTCAAATCACTCTTGCTTCCTTCTTTTCCTGAGGAGTTCTAGACTATTTAAAAACTTCTCAGATGGAAAGCATTCCTCTCCTCTCATCAGCCTTGTCACAGCTCTCTATATCTTTACAAGTTTTACTCTATTTATTTGGAGATGAGAGTGGTGAGGATCACTTTCATCAGCATAGCAGGTGTGTTTGATTTTTACAATGGTATGAGATTTCCTGTTGTGTCTTTAACAGCATTCTATTGTCATTTGGTTGTTGATGATCATTGAAGTGGTGATTCTACAGAAAAAACAATGATCCAAAGATCCCTTTCCTCATTGAGAGAAGTTTATTTAAAGTCCATAATGACATATGAGTAACTAGACTTTAACTATTTTATATTTATCAACACTTAATTTTCATTTGACCTTTTAACCATCCAGTATCATCTAACTTATTCAGCTCTCCAAAATTGGTTTCTGGCATTACTGTCTTGAAAAGATGTATATCAAGAGTTTTTGTTTTCCTTTTCACCCCAAGCCGTTTATATTTAGCCATATGCATTGAAGTGCAGGTCTTCATGGATTAAAAAAGTAACATTTCAGATTATTTGTTCTCATTATTTATTTCCCAGCTTTTAACTGACCATTAGTCTGTGAGGAAACCTTCCCTGTTAGAGTAAGGATCTTGATGAGGAACTTTGAAAGTTCTTTGAAAATCCAGGTGTATTATATGAAGGAGGTCATATGTAATTATTTTTTTTTTTTTCTCCCAGTCCACAGTGAAGCACATTTTCCCCCAGCTAAACTCATACTGAGTGTTCTTCATTAAATAGTATTTATTCATGTGGTTCATTATACAATTCAGCTACTTGGTCCAAGAAAGACTTACTAATGTATATTTTCCTGGATATCTCCCATCAGATTCTTTGAAAACACACCATTTCATTCAGCATCTTCAGTCTTCCAGCATCCAAGATGACTCAAGAAATTCTGACCATCTCAAATATAATCTGATTTTGACTTTTCGAGGGAAAATTATTTTGCTTTCTTAGTGTTATCAATGATAAAAAAGACATCGGAACTCTGAAACTATTCTAAGTAAACTTCAGTTTAAGTTATTTCCTTGGAGTTGTCTGCCATAAGGAAAGGCTCAGTGTCAGAGCCTACCTGCATTACTCTATAGTGAACACCAATGCAAATAATTCACTTAGTATTTCTGCTAAGACTGCATCTTCTTGGAGAAATTATCTTTTTTTTTTAATCTTTTATATCAACTATCAACCCTGAAGACAAACTGGCATGCTTCCTGCTTTTGGTATGCTGGAAAAAGTTTTATTCACACTTTTTAACCCTCTTGCAATTATTTAAGAAAGTGATTTTTGGCCTATCTTATTCTAGGCTTGCCAGAGTTTGTTTAAATCCACCGCTTTTGCTTGAAAGCATTTTCTTTTCCTTGAAGAAAGCCCTTCTGGTTCTAATACCCTGTGTTATTCTTCCGTGATGACTTTCTGGGGATCTGTAAAGGTCTCTTTGGGTAGGTGGTACAAGCTTACTCTAAGTCTTTGTTACAGCGTTTTAACACAATTTCCTTGCCACCTGTGAACAGTTTGCAGAATGTGCGGGAGGCAGACATCTGTTAATAACATATTTGAGGGAAAAAGAGATTTTGTGTTACAGATGCTCATGTGTTTGACGGTGTTTGAGATTAGGATTCACAGCTTGAAAAACTCTTTAAACTATGCCTTTCAAAATGAATTAAGACAAACATTCACGGTTGGACTCTATGATCTTAAGGTTCTTTTCCAACCTAAATAATTCTATGAGTCTGTGATTAGTGTGATTAACAAAGAATATTTGAGGCATTTTTTCATGTAATATGCAATATTAGTTTGGTGGTTTTTGTACTAATCCAAGGGTTAACATTCTATTTTTCAGGGAAATCTTCAATAATTTATTGAACATGAAGAAAGGAATATAATTTTCCATTCTGAACATCAGCAAGGTTTACAGATTTTACTTTCTTCTCCAGGTTTTGTGCTTATTATACAAGGAGGAATCATGTAAAACACAAAATAATACTGGGAATAGAGACCCTTCTCAGGTGAACAGTGTGGAAGAAGAAGAACAGATGGAGAGAAGGATGTTTCTTTGGTCCAACACTAGACAGAGGATATTCATAATCTCCATAATGAGGAGCAGACAAGAGTTTGGTAGTTGAGGCTGTCTTCTTGAAAGAGGAAATGTGTAGTAGAGGTCCCTTTTAAGAAGCTTTGAAAGCAAGTTTCTTGCCTCTGAATATATGCTCTGGCACAAGGACAGACATCAAGAAAAGAACATAACTCTTTCTTCTCTGACAGATGTCCTTCTGAATGAATGCCCATGGCATTTGTGAAGTCAGGCATTTGAGAAATCAGCACTTCTAAGTAGAATTACGTATTTTCTGAGCCCAAGAAATGGCACTTTCAGGATGCAAGCTTTTACAACTTTTATGAGAAATGTTTGACATAATGTCTTTTATATCAGTTGGCACTTTAAGGTGTGAATCAAGAACATATCATGAATGTTTGACACGTAGGATGCGGGACAGTTCTTTTTGTTAGGATACTTCCAGTGTAATGGGGAACATAACCTGGTTCTGAGTAGCTCATCTTACTTCTGTTAAATTAAATGAAACATACTTTTATCATAAAGATGACTGCTACAAACCATTTTTCTTCCGCTGTGACTTCAGACTAACTTTTCTTAGTATATTACTCATTTTCCCTAAGTATCTTCTTCAGGAGAAACCTAAAAAGGTCAAATCCTGTTTATGCAAAGCTGCTTTTGACTCAGTGGTATTGTTGAAATAAAAAAGTGAACAGAATTTAGACACATGGTAGACAGGAAATATATTTCTTCTTTGTCAAGAAATGACATAAGTTTTTCTCGTAATAATCCTTTGCATTTTATTAGGGGAAAAACATTAACCATAAGAAACACAGTTGAGGGGGAGTTGCTTTGTAATTAAAACAGGATGATTTCACCTACTTAACTGTCATGATCGATCCAAAAACATAAGCATGTCTCAATTACTGTTTTGTATTGCACATCATCATTTCAGTACCAATTGGCTTCAAAAGTCTGAAGCAGTAAAGTCCTGAAACTAGTATGGATAGATGGAATGGAACAATATTAACTTCAATAATATCTTGCTCCCTATGTGGGCCTACGCCTTCAGGAAGAACGATGAGTTATACAACTTTCCGTTAAATTTATGATTTACTCCTCTTCTTAATATATTTTCCATTCTCCTTTGCAAATAGGAATCTAGTTCTTCCTGTAAAAAAAGTGTTAAAAAGATAACTAACACAAAAAGTATATTTATTAAGATGTGTAAAGTTTCTGAAGTCCAATGATCAATAAGTCAATTTTTATTTTTTTGGTGTGCTACAATTTCAGGTAAGACTTAGGGGCTGGTTCAGCTTAGCACTGCAGTGCCTGGAACTTGGGTGCGTAAGTGTGGGGGTTAGATCTCTGCTCTGTATCCTCTGTACTCAGGTGGAGATGGGCTCTGAAAACCGGCTCAGCAGCACTAAGGCAGCTGATAGGAGGTGTCAAAGCAGCAGTTTTATTTGAGATTCTTTCACAATAATGTTTTGGTATACACCTCAAGGCTGCAGTCAAGAAAGTCTATGAAACTACAGTTTAGTTCTTGAAAATCTTTTCAAGGCTTAGGTGCGAAGTTGTTTTTTTTGTTGTTTTTTGTTTTTTTTTTGTTTTTGGTGGTTGTGGGTTTTTTTTGTTTTTTTGTTTTTTGTTTTTTTTTTTTGTTTGTTTGTTTGTTTGGTTTTTTTTCTTAAACATAATTGTTAGTGGAGCAATTTTCTCAATTTCACATATTACTCTCTGAGTCAGGACATTCTCATCAGTTTTTTATGCCCAACCTGTTTTCACTAAAAGTATTGTAATGAAAGTCTAGAGGGGATCCCATGTTCTGGTAACCTCCTTTTCAGAAGGAGGAATTATACTCTGTTTTCAAGGAGAGGAATGACTGAAGTCTTACTGGAACAAATTGTTTTAGAGGGAACTGCCCCATCTCTTCCTAGGATTTCTTAGAAAGTTCCTAGCTGTCTGACTGTAGAGGAAGACCTAGGATGTGGATCTCATCAAGCAGAGGAATGTAAAAGTCCTGTGACTACATGATCTGTGCTCAGTACACAAGCATTCAGAATTATCTGGCCCCATTTGCTGGCTATTTCTATTAAGTCTGGATCAACCTACTCAGTGGGCAATGCAAGTTAATTAGATCTTCACTGAAGCTCCCAATCTCACTTTCCTATCTCACTTAGGATTGCTACTGGAGCACAGCCCCTTAGCCAGAGGACTTCTGAAGAAGTCTTTCTTGAGTGGAAAGGTGAAAAAAAAGTGAAGAAAGAACATATTTTGCACAAGTTGCTAGGGGCTCTGCAATTCACCACTTCTACATCTGGAGAAGTCTCTGGAAAGGTCACTCAATGCCTCTTTGGCAAAAATCAAGAACTGATGTGCAGGACTCAGTTGTCTTCATTCTCTAGTGACATTTCCAGTGCAATGGGGATCCTGCTAAGTCCATGGCTTCTTTTGTGGGGGAATGTCAGTCCCATAAGTTCAGTGTCATTGCATTTTCTATGGTGCTATGAGGTGCTGTCATAAATCCCATTGCATAGTTCTTCATGATGATTGTTCATTTCTTTCCAGTAATGCCACATGACATATCTGGAAGTAGAACTTGCTCCACATTTGAAAGATATAGATATTACTTTACTGAAAAATTGTTTTTATGCTTATATCCCTGAGTTTTTATTTCACTGATTGTAAAAGAAAGACAAATTTTAGTCCCTTTGCTCTGTGCTCCCTCATGGCCAAAGTAATTTTAGAAAACCAGCAATGGCACAACTCTAAAAATGTCAGTTCAGGCTATGAACCAGCAAAAAGCATTTGCTGCTGTTATGATGCATGGAAGCTGTTCACAAACTAACCTGGATTCACACTTTGAGAGGTACCCACTGATCTTTTTCCATTTGAGCTCCTGTCACATGTTTCATGTAGTATGTTGGGCAGGACTGCCAACATTCCACTGTTGTGCACTGCTATTTGCATCACAGAAAGAGATTGCTGAAGAAATAGTTAAAAGCGTAAAGGTCTTTCTTATGCCAAGGAGTTAATACATTAATCTGTTGATTTATGCTTTCAATGCTGTATGTTTATGTTTCAATGTGGTTTAAGTTACTGTGCTTTTTTTTTTTCTTTTTTTGCTTTTACTCTTAATCTTCTATTCTCTGAGCCTGTTATATAATCATAGATTTAATTTACCAGTTATACTGCCTGGCCTTAAAGATTTACCACACAAGAAAAGAAACACTGTGAAGAGTCAGAGTACTGATATAAAACAATTTTCCCTGAAATCCCCTGCACATAGAACATGATTAATTTCACAGCTGTGAATCAGACCTGGCCTTGCTTAGTATACACAGTCTATAAACAATGCATGTACATATTTATACATAATCAAACAAAGAAAAGAGTTTACTTGGCCAAGAACAAGTATTGCATCAGTCCAATATCTGAAAATCTCCAGAGACAGGATGAATCTCACAGCTTTGTAACATGATAATTTGATGCTGTAGTAGTTTTTTAATATTGATGTTATAATAAATACTAGGCAGATGTTTAATTCACATGCAGTCCATAGTACTGAAATCATGTGTCTTTGTATATAACTAGCACCAGGATACAATAGAACAAATACTGTTTTTTAATTAGGAAGTCTTCGTTTCAAACAGTGTGCTACTTCACAAAATAACGTCTAGAATAAGAACAAAAGTTATTTAAAGTTATCTCAATCCATTCTCTTTATTTTACTGAGAGAGGTGATAAGAATAGGAGTACCCTTCTAACATACATTTTTATAAAAATTCAAAAATGAAGACGAAGGGCTGTGGGAAATTATATTTCAGGAGTTTTCATAAAGACTTCTGAGTAAAAAGAAATCTTAGCTGTCTAAAATGATGGAAAATGTCTATGACCTGAAGTATGTAAACTGTGAAATTTTGACTCCTGTTCCCACCTTAGTTACTTTAAACTCTATTTGAATTGGTAACAGGACCTAATGAGAGAATAATTATCATTAGTTGATGAATGAATTAAGTTCAGACTTGAAAAATTAGTTTGATACCAAGGTGAGGTCCTAGGTAAAATTTTCAGACATAATTTTAATTCTATAAACTAAAACTCTATTGCTTTTTAACTGATGATTGCCACAAGCTTGATATTTTGATTTTCAGTCTTCAAATACTGCAGGTGCCACAAGTTTCACTGCTGTGTTTCACAGGCCTGCCTCAGTGCCCCTGCAGAGAAACCTGACACCTGTCCTGTTGGACAATTCTATTGGGTTTTGGAAACAACAACAACTAAACAACATCCATTTCATCTACTGATTCTTAGGGTACGGATATTATAAAGTATTGAGTGAAACCTGTCTTGTATAATGTTTCTCCACGATCAGTCATAAAGGGCAAAACTGACACAGGTAGAAGTGGCTAGTCCATATTGATCCAACAGCAAGTGACAGAGCCAGGAAGAGCACCTAAGTGTCCGGAATACCCAGCGAGTCCTGTTGGCTGCACCAAGTCACCTTGCAAGGACTTCATTTACTTCATGTGTGTTCAATTTCTGTGCTACATAAGGTAATTCTGTAAATTACAGAATTTATTCTTGATAATTCAGCATGATATTTCACATTTTTGTTTGCAAAAGGTATATAATGTGTTCCTTTTTTTTCCCCATTCTGTTAATTGGTGTACTGTCTTGGTATATTAGTATTTGCTTAATACAGAAATTTGTGGATTTAATGAAAGCCATAACTATTACTTGTTTGGATTATCACAGAAAAAAAAAAGATGAAACTAGAAATTACTGTTTGTCCCCTTGGTATACTTTGGTTATCAGTTCAGAAGATCTTGAGTTCATAGTAAGTCTGAACTTTTGTTCAGAGGGAAAAAAAAGTGATTCACTGACTGAGTCAGAGCTCCCTTTCCTTTCTCCTTTTTCCTCTTTCCCTCCCCATCACTCTCCTTCTCTCATGCACCCCTGGCCCTCCTAAATTATTTCTTTTCTTTTGAAAGTTTAAAATAAATGATAGCAGCAAGCTACTTGGCTGCTATGCTTTGGTCCTCTTTTCCTGGTAACAGAATTAATCCCGTTTTCAGCTGTTCCGAGGAAGTCTGAGACATGCATGTGTTGGTGAGTGCTGTCTGGACCAGTCACTCTGCACCTGTGAGTTATAGTCTGGAAAAGCACAGCCAGCCTGAGGCTAAGTTGTTTCTCTCTGGCGAAGAAAGTGCAACACCAGCCGTGGCACTCTCTAGCCATGGAATACCTGACTGCAATCATTAATATGATATTAATGCAAGTAAGTTTGTTTGATGACAATGTCATACGTAAAAATGAGTAGTAATCTGCTGATCTCATTTGAGAGTGTGCCTGATAGCTTTTCAACAAGGCCTGAAGGGAAAATTCCCACCTCTAGGTAAGTATTTAAAGCTTTATTCACATTGTATTACACCTTGCTCTTTGAATGGCTTCGGTGGTTTTATGGTTATCTAACATGAACAAAGGAGAGAATTTGATCCTAAGCAAATGTCTACATGTGCAAGAGAGAGGGAAAGACAGAGGCTGGAATATTTTTTCTGAAACTGGAGCCTTAAACGATTATGTTTCAAGCATTCCTTTCTACAGTGGAAATCCTCTCCCCATAGTCAATCCAAAGCCTATTCAAGTCAATGGCTTTTGGATCTCTGTCATCTGCAGCTATGGCAGAAAAACAAAACAAACTGCTATCAACTGTAATATGACCTAAGTGTTTGCAGCCCCTTAGCAAAAAAAAGTCTGGCTTTGGGTAATTTCAAGGAGCTTACTGAAGTGTTTGTTTCAAGTGTGTTCTGTTTCTAAGCGATTTCATATAAAGGAAGCAGGAGAAAATATAAATTTTGATTGAGTTGTTCTGACACCTTATGCAGGAAAAGGTTTGAATATAGTTTTAAAACTTTTTTTTTTCCTATTCTCCTGATAATAATAGGATCATTTAGCTGCACTTTGAAGGCAGAAAATCACTATCTGTCCAAACAAAAAATGTAAGTTATGCTTAAAAAACATCCAAAGGAAATAGTACATGTTGAGCTGGCCCAAGCAGTTTGTTTCCTTGAAACACTGCTAAGGACCTGGCCGAATGTGTTTCATTTTGTCCAAGTGCTTTAGATCTGTGGCAACAAGGCCCTGAATACATCACTGATCTTGTTTATGAAAGTGTAGATATTCCAAGAATGAATAAAAAAACCTTGTCTTGGAGACATCAGCACACCAGCTTCAGTTTGTTCTCTTTCTGCTGCAAATTCCTGGTGTATGTCTTCACTTTTACTGACAGGGGCTAGGTAGTCATTCACTTTTGGAATTTAACTTCTTTTAGCTGAAATTGAGGAAAAAATAGAGGACATGAAGATCAGAACTTTGTCCCTCATTGTCAAAAAGCGCCTAATGAATTTGCTAGGATATACAAACTGAGTCTTCATTAATTTTCTGATTGTAATAGCAGAGAGAACAGCTCTTCATAAATTGAATAGGAAATACACTTTCTCATGTGTCTCTCTCTCCTGTCATTGGAACATTTTGGTGAAAATTTGCAATCAGGACTGATCTCTTATGCACCAAGAGAGACCATAGAAAAAGTGGAACATTAAAAAGGCATTAACAATAAATTTAGAAGAGTCACTAAGAAGAACAGGACCAAAACCTTCAGTAAATTTAGCTGTGCTGGCTGGAGGTAGTTTTTCCCTTACCACTTTGCTAGACAATCTGAAAAGGGGTGACAAAGTGTGTTTGCACCTCTGAGACTGGAAGGGGCAGAATTGCACCAGTCACTCTCTATTGAGGCTTAGGAATATTCACTTTTATTACCCATGTCCCACTGTATAACTTCTGGCAGAAAAAAACAAGCAGAAAGATGAGGGGTTTAGACCTTAAACTGATGCAGCTGTTTGGTCTGGTGCGTGGGAGAAGTGCCTAAATAAGATGTTCAACAAAGAGACTCAAGTAATGCTATAGGGAAGAACTTCTAACAGTGAAGATCAGTTCACGTGTTATGTTGCAAAGATGTCATTAATTTCCTCTGCCTTTAGAAAGGTGCTCACTTGCTCCAGTCTCTTTGTTTATCTTGTCTTCTAAGGTTACTGCTGAACTTGTATTTATCACTAAATCAGTGAATCTTGGTAAGATCAAACCTGTTGCCACAGAACTAAGCCAAACTTATGATCCTATTGTTGTTGGCAGTAAAAAAACCTTACCAAGCTGTTGGAAACCTGCAAGAATTTATCACTGACTTGAGTGAGTTCCCAATTCTCTTTCTACTCAATCATTTAAGCACATTTCTGATTAGCATTTCACTGGACAGAGACAGATTTGAAATCAGTGTTCCTTCCATGGAGGTAGCTTCCAGAATAGTTTCTTTTACAAAAGACATTCCACAAGCATGATCAAATAGAACATGTTCCTATTCCACCACAATGTACTTCAACAAAAGAAACTTTTTATATATATTTAAACAGAATTGACAACAGAAGTAGACAAAAGTACCTTTAATGAGCCATAGTTCTATAAACCCTTGACTTCATGATTTTTTACTTTCTTAAAACATGGGGTTCCAAGATAGGTTAAAATGACAGTTTATAACTAAAAACTGATCCAGAATAACCTGTGGTGGACTATGTCATTAATGCTTAATCCAAAATAACAGCATGTAACTCTTTCACCACGAGAAAAGGGAAAGCTTACCTTCCATTTGTGCCCCAAAAGTCTTCCTTTCATTATGATCTTATGTCTTATTCTGTTTAATTACATCCCACAGAAGTCACATTTGTAAATATGGACTTTCAAAATATAAGGCATGCATCAGAAATCCTTGAAAATATTATTTTAAAGGAAAGTCATGTTTCATATCTTGAGGAAAGCACACAAATTATCTAAGTGTGTTTATGCTTTTTTCAGGTGCTAGTGTCATTACAAATAGCAACACATTCACTTCTGAAACAGGATTAAAAAGATATGAACTAATGACTTGAAAGAATTATTCCTTCATGGGGAAAGAAAACAATTCACAATAAATATTTTCTAGTATGTTGAAAACCCCAGATATAACTGATTCTAAATTTAGTGAAGGGGCATGTGACTGTTGATGCTTTTTCTCCCAAATCCTTTTCTCTGTAACTGGTGAAATATGAATGACAAGAGTTTTCTGGGAGACAAAAAAAAAAAAACTCCCTGCCTTTTGTCAGAGACCTATATTATGTCCTTTCAAGAAATGATCAAGGGAGTCTCTTAGGACAGGGCCCTGAGAATGTTCCTAGCTTGTCATGCTTTAAGTCAGTCACAGGACAATGTTGTATTAAAATTTAGGAGCAAGTACAGCTGGATTTCCCTTGGCATACAAACACTGGCCAGGAGAGTGCTACTGAAGATGAGTCAGGAACAGAAGTGAAAATCTGGTCGTTAGCTTTGACTCAGGGCCAATTCTGCAATGTCTATAATTCTAATGTAGTATTAACACACAATTAAAGTGTTAAAATAGCCCACTCATCTGCTGCTACCAAATCTCAAACATAACCCAGGGAGATCTTTTCCCTGCACAGGAAAAACTTCAGACTCCATGGGCAGCCAGATTTTGACTTGTTTTTGAGAATGCTCAGAAAACATTGTCAATTAGTGCTCGTTGTAATGAAGCACATCCTCATCCACTCACATCAGAATTGGAAGAAATCACTTAGAAACTGAGATAAATTATTTTTCTGGATTACTTTTTTGTTTTAAAGTAGCCTCAGATTGTTCATGTTATTGTATAGATTGAGTTTATTTTTATAATAATCCATGTGTAAGTGGAAAACCGTATCAATACCTTGCTACTGTTATTATTATCATGGATAGAGTTCAGGACAGAATGTGATAAATGAAAATCAGTTAAAACTAAATTGCATGGAAAAGAAGATTTTTGTTCATTCTTTTCAAGGTTTAGATAAGTGCAAATTTGGATTGTCTAAAAATGAAAATTTTTTTTTCAGTAAATTAAAAATACAGTGAGACAGACTAGCATTAATCGAATTCACCAGCAACTAAGGTTATAATTAAAGTTATCATGTTAAAAACAGACAGGAAAACCTTAAAGTTAGGCCTGGGCCAGTTTTAAAAATCTGTCCAGGTCAACTATGAAAGGATTTCCAGTGCAAAAGATTACAATAAGTACCAGAATATTGAAAAATACTTTCCTCTTGGACCAAACTTCTGAAACATTTTTCAAAACACAGCTTTACAGGAACTAGAAACAAGAGACAGATACAAATGTTTCTGCACTGCTCATATTTCACTGTAGTACCTATGAACAATATTTGAAAAACAAGCCAAAATAAACCAGGTTTTAGTTTTGGTTTACAGCCAAAAGAGATATTTAATGAGAATTATCCAGTTTTTACTCAATCTAAAGGCTTTTCAGTACAGCTGATGGTATTGAAAATGGTGACAGATAAATGATGCAGGGAGTAATTTATCTCTTCGTTTTGCATTATGTCTGAAAGAGAATTGCTGTATGCAATTAATTATCTGCTCTTTTTGAAGCATTATGGAAATAGAGAGCAAATAGAAATTTGCAGTAAGAGTGGAAAACCAGAAGCACAAACACAATATCCTCAGAACGACACAGAGTTACAGAATGGTTGAGTTTGGAAGAGACCTCTGAAGGTCACTTTGTCCAGCCTCCCTGTTCAAGCAGGACCTCCTAGGGCAGTTGTGGAGTCTTCCTTCTTACAGATATTCAGAAGCTTTCTGGGCTTGCCCCTGGGCAACCCCTGCCGGGGCTCAGACACCCACCCAGTAAAAGTGTGATTGCTGAAGTTCAGGTAACACATCCTACATTTCTGTTTGTACCCATCATGCCTACTCATGTCACTTAGAATAGATTTATTCTTCTAGGGAATTTATTCTCCCTTCCTCAATGTCTTGAATTCTGAACTGCAATTTTTGATAATAGTGACTAAGAAGTGCAAAGTATGCAGAATAGAGATTATTTAATGTTCAAACCCACCTCATCCTACCTGGTAAATTTCAGTTATCTAGTTGGAAAACTTAAGTCAATAAAGCTTTGGGGAGACTGTTCCTTTGTATTCCATGAATGTAACTGAAAATAAATGAGCTGGAATTAATCTGACAAGATTAAAAGAAAAAGAGAGAGAGATGCAAATTGGGTTATCACCTGTTCATTTTCTCTTCCACAGTGTTTTACTTGGATGCTAGTAAATCCAATATTCTCCATTCCTATGGATAAAAGACCAGATTTTTGTTTCTACAGAAAAATTTTTAGATTCATGAGGTTAAAGTTCATTTAGCATTTAAGAGACAAATGAGGTCAGCATAGTACTGCAAACGTTTTTCATTACAGAAATTTAGTCACAGGCTGGTTCAGAAGTTGAAAATACCATAAGGAGAGCACAAGACACTAATCTCCTTCGTGACAGTGACAATTCCCAGAGCTTTTTAATACCAGTAAATGCTCTCACATATTTGAAAAAGGCCAGCATTTCATATGGATAGAATCCAAAATATCATGGTTCTTGAAATTTTAAAAGCATATTTTTGGGTTTGTTCTTTTAACTCCATTGGGAATCTTATATTTTGTATCCAAAATAGATTTCAGGTTGATTTTGGCAGGTGTTTATTGTTGCTGAAAATCAGCAGAATTAGAACAATATGAGGAGGACTTCTGGCTGAGGAACCACACTAGAAAGTTGCTGAAATGCCATCTACTCTGAAAAAAAATTTAAATTTATCTCCTTTCTTCATCGTGATTTTTTGAAGCCCAGATGTCTTTCACTGTTTCTAAAGCAGTGTTATAAGCTGCTGTTCATCCTATATGTTTTCAATCCAGCTATTCACGCTCCTTACGTCACTTCTCACGTGTTCATTTTAGTCTGGAGATCTTCTGCCAGCTCAGATCTTGTTTTACTACATTGTTTTTGTATCCTCAAAATAAATGAGATTTTTATCCCAGATTTTGTAGCATTTTAGTTTTTAGATCTACAGTCTTAAACCTTTGGCTCAATATTTTCTTGATTTTGGATCAAGGATAAAATTATTTTTCAGCACATTCTTAGTTTTAAGTGTGGATTTCTTCAGTTCTGAGGATTATTTACTGTTTTAATAAAATAAATGTCAGATAAGCACTTCAGTAACAAAATAAATTTGGTACTGCAGGCAGAATTCATACTATTGTTTTCATCTGCTCACCTGTTTTTGTACTTGACTGCTACTCAGGTTCACACAGATTTCACCAAAGGGAACGTTGGCAATAATAATGTGAATACGTTTGCTTTTTATGCTGACAAATATTTCAAAAAATGCATTAATGGAAGATAGCCCCTGGCTATTCCCACCACAAAATACTCCCTAACTAGAACCTTTGATGAATATTCAGCTTTGAGCCTGGAAATGATATAAAGCAGCTACACTGATTACAGACTACCTGAAAATTTCTCCACCACTGTGAAAGAGCCTTGGTTGACATGCTGGGTTGTGCAATGCAAGGACCTGCTATATTCATTATCAATGCTTGAAATTTCTCTTTCCATATAAACATTATTGATAAATTTTATTTTCAGTCTCAGCAGTTCTGATGGATTTTAACTAGACTACTGCTAAAAACCTATTCTTTGATTTCTGTATTTAACATCTTCTCTTTACAAGCGACATTCTGAAATGGATTTTTTCCATAAGGTTTTCTAAACCAATAGTACTATTTTATTTTTAAAATAAGTAATGAATAAATAATGATAGTTTGTCTTTGACAAATATCTGAAACAGTTAAAATGGTTGCCATGACAGTAACAATCAGTGTTGGGCTTCAATGAGATCTTGCTCATTTTGCTTTCTTAAAAAATGAGCAAAACACGAAACAAACAGGCAAACAAAAACACACCCCAAAACACCCAGCCATATATCTTTAGCCTTTTAGAAAGTTTTGAGAAGCCCAAAGTCAACCCCATGCCTCTAAATTTGAGAGAGGATTGAAATATCTCTATTGCCTTCTACAAACGAATGATATTTCTGGATAATGTGAATGTAAACCAAGTTTTTCTATGCAAGCAGGCAAGTTAGCTTTGAACTTCAAAGTACATTTGGTAGAACAAAAGTGTGACAAAATTAGAAGTGTCTGTACAAGGACGATAAGATTTATAAAATATAACCTTTCATAAACCTTGTGTTGCCTATGCTATGGACAGTAAAGCTGAAATGACACAATCAGTAGTGGATATGGCAAGCAAAGACAGATCCTATAGCATTTTATATGGCAGATAAAGAAACAATGCAAGCTAATGTTGCTGTGCCTCCTCTGTTTCATCATGACTGTTCAGTCAGTGCCTTGAGAAAAATTAGGTCTAGTCACATAAATTTGCAGTAGCTTGAATCTGTTTAGGTGGAGTGCAAAGGAACTGAGGATCTGGAAATCACCCCTGCCAAGACGAGAGTCAGAGCACATGCCTTTTGCATAACCCCTCACTTCACAGCTGCTTTTCAAAACACGGCCTGGCTCCCTCTCCCGCAGGCTGTGCTGAGAGCCAGGGGTACTGGATATGTTTGAACAAGTGCCCTGGACGCTCCTTTTAGGTATTAAGCCAACCTTCTGTAGCAGCCAATGTAGATTTGGCTTGGAGAATTTTTCTAGGGTGCAAAAAACAAGTATGCTATGCAAAGCCTTCCTATAGGCGCTTTTTGTTTTATTTGCACAATTTACATTGTCTTTGGCATTTGGTAAATGTGGTATTTTTCATGCACGCTTTCAGCTAACTCTTTCACTGCTGTGAATGCAGGGTATCTGGCTAGGCAGGCAGAGGGTTTATTTATTAATGTGAAATGAATGAACACCTTATATTAAATAGCACTTCACCCAGTAGACCAGAATAATAGTGTGCCAGGTGAGCAAGGGTAAAAAACAGTCTTAGCTATAGCGTACAGGGTAGGACAAGAAAAAAGGCTACTGACACATGGTTAATCACAGGGAAAAACTACAACGAAGTTGTGCAGCATGATAGTCAGTTGGAAAATTTCTATGGCAATTATTATCTAAAGGAAAATTGTGAAAAAAAGAGGATTAGGATGAGCCTTCAGAGTGAATGCACTTTTATCTAACACGAAGAGGGTATACAAAGAACCATTTTGTACTTTACAGTGGACAACTGGAAGGTCCATTCTAGCTCCTCATTATTGTTCTGTTCTTGACTTTGTGTTCTGAGAGATGTTAAGGTGATACAATTCCAGTGAAAGGCTGCACTTCAGGATCATACAAATACAAATCAGTACAACACCAGCTTTTGACCTCAGACTCTTAAGTGGCTCTTGATACATATGTTAAAAAACATATGGCCTTTGTCAGACAATGATATGTAACTATGCTTGGGTGTTTATTAATTTTTCTGCTTGGAGTTAATTAAATTCAATATTCTTAAAAAAAAAAATTCATTGAAATCAACTAATGTTATCTTTTGTCTGAGAACTATAGATAGTCAGTGCTTACAACTTTAATATTATGCATAGTCGTATGTAAATAAAATCAGACATTTTGAAAAATTAGGTAAACTTTATTGAGTCCAAGTGATTTGTCTTATTTTTATTTTATGGCCTAGACACATCACTAATAATTCCTGAAATGTGTACTATTTCAGTAGCTGTCTGTACAGTTCTTGCAAGAGATCCATATTCTGAAGAAACTCCTGAAATAAATTATAAAATCTGCTGGAAAAAATGGCCTACATGATCACCAGTGATGCACCTTTTTTTATGATTTCTCATTGAAAATGCCTGGGAGAATTGCTAAACTGATGTGATATGAACCTTCTCTAGAAGGGACTTCTGGACATCTGACACATTATATAGCCTTGGAAAGGCCTAGGAATGATATTTTCCCACTCTTTTCCCTGAGGAAAGCCAAAGATAAACAGAAATCAATCTAAATCCTTGAGAAAACAGAGAGGAGGGTATCCCTGGAAAGGTGATGTAGCCGTTTTGATCTGTCAAACTGAACTTGAGATCCATTGGTGGAAGCCTCATTTGAGCAGATGGATTATTGAAGAGGAATGTCATTTAAATGTAAGTATTAGGGCATTTACTCAGCATGGAACACAACAGCACACATATGTTTCAAGAGATAAAGTGTGCTTTGAGAATGGATTTTTGGCTAATTATATATGTGGATGAATTAAAATGTCATTTTTTTTAACTATTCTTTTGAAAAATAAGCATTTTTCATTTGTGGGGTTTTTTTCTGTTAAGATACTGCAGTTGCAAAAATTTGTGTTTGATGGGATCTCCTGGACTTCAGCAGGACTTCTGTAGGCACATGAAACTGTCCTGCAGAAGTCACTGTACAGTCAACACCTGTGAAATTCTGCTCACACTCCTAGCTGGTATTAGTGTTCTCATAACATCAAAATAGGAAAATAACCCTGACCCAGGAGAGTTTTCTTTTTGTTGTTATATGTTCCTGTCTTTCTCCCCTTGACCTAGGCCATCAGGGCTGAGTTGCAAAGCTCACAGTGCTCTTGTGAAATTGCTTTGGCTCACAGCAGGAGGATGGTTGATATGTCTAAGTCTCAAGATATGTTCTTGAAATGTTATTGAAAGAAATCTCAAGTAACCACGTTGGATTTTTTTCCTAAGAAATCCCATAGGAAAAGAGACTGTAAAATGAAGGCTTACATTCTCTTGTATGTGTCACTGCCTTCAGAAATTAATTTGTCTTCCTGAAATTAGCTTGACCAGATACCTAAGAGACTTTTGATGTTATTTGGCATCTTCCTTGTCCATGGACCTGAATTTTCAGCATGTAAAATATCACATATATTTATAAAGGAGCTCAGGGATTGCAGAAGCGTGTTGATTGTGTATAATGCTCTAAATCTCCAGTTTTGTCAAAGTCTACATAAATTACACACGTTATCTTCCAAATTATATATATATTTTTTTTTTTTAATTTATTAGGATAAAAATAAACCTTTTTAATAATATAGTCCCATTCCTATTTGGAGGCATTTTTGTATTAATGCAAAAAGTATATTTACTGTGTGTTTCGGTGCAGTATTTAAGAAGCAGCAAGCTCCTTTCCATTCAACCATATAGGGTGCTGAGAATTTTTCGATTATTTTTTTTATTTTTTTGAGGTGAGAAATCCTTGATGAATGCATAGGAGTTTCCTTTGGAAAACAGTTACTTAGGTGCACAATAGAATTTTGGTCTGAACCAAAGAAAGGATTTTACACCCTAAGACAAATTCTGCCCAGACTGGGAACTCACTGGGAATTAAGGTGATATAAATTCATGTTAAATTTGGAACATTTGATCCTCAACCTTTGTGTCTTACAATGAATTGCAGGCACAAAACAGAAACAGAATGAAGTATATGGCCCGTGCATTTTGCAATAACATTCCTCTTCTTGTGAGCCAAGAACTTTATTTATCATTATATAGTTCAAGTAACATAACACACCAGATCTGCCCAACTGAGCCTGACCATTCATACCTAAGCAAAGACACTTTCATATATTTTTGTGTTATCACATTTGTATAAGGGCAGATTTTCTTCAGCTAGCATGTAATTCCAAACAGTAGAGCATACAAATAGGAAACAGATTTTGTGCTGTATTCATAAATCCTAAGACTGCAGGGTTGTAAAGTAAACTGATTTATAGTTCTGAGAATTATCAAAAATAAATGTTACATTATAAAAATGGTTTGGATGTATAAAAATGAAAATTTAACAGGATTCACAGTCCATCTGAAGTTTGTAACTAGATCACTAGACAGGTCTTTGTTTACGTGATCTCTCCTCGCATGATTAATATTAGCTCACAGTATGTTATTTTTAAAAGTACTTTTTCAAAAGGCATAAGAAAAAAAATCATGTTGCTCATTTAACTATTTTGTTTTTAATTTTTCTCTGCTGCATTCTTTAGCTAAAACAACTACATTCTTTTTAGTGGATCCAGATAGTGAATGATTTATAAAACCTCTGAACCAGCTTTGAGTTATGAAACCAACCCTAAAGTAAGACTACAAAATGATCTGTAAACAACGGTTATTCCAAAAAGATGGTCTCTTTGTTAAACTCTTCCTATTACTTTCTATTGATTTTAAAGATTAATTTTGCTTTAAGGTATGTTGAGCAATAAAAGTCCTGAGGAGAGGGGAAGAGGATTAGACAATAGGAGTGGCAAATCTTCAGAAAGAATTTACTCCTACAATATCCACAGCTTCTTCTTGTATATGAAATTTACTTCTCAGCTAAGCTGTTAAGAAGTAAAAGAATATGATATTTATAGAAGCATGTTCTCAGTCCAAAACTATACACTAACATTCATTTTCACTACAAACTCCTTAAAACTAAAATTGAAAAGAGATTTTTTTGAAAAAGTCACAGCTTAGAATAACAAATTTAAAATAAAGTTCCAGTACACATACTTGGGAGACTTTCAGTTGATTTCATTGGGATTCAAACTGAGCCATAAGACATTTAATGCCACCTCTAATTGGATTCTGTCAAAAACCTGAAGTACCAGAATGATTATTTATTGTCTATCAGAAGCTCCTCACTGTGGCAAGTACAAAATAACCCAAAGTATCATGGGGAATGCAACACAGACATGGAGAAGAAAACACATGCTGGGAAACATTTAACTGAATTTATGATAATAAGGTACTTAGTTTTGAGCTAAATAAGCATTATTTATATTCAATGGAGTTAAATAGACAACTGTGAGGTGTATAACCTATTTATTACATGAATCTCATTTTTGGGGAGCCTAATTCTTTTCATTAGCTGTAAAGGGAGGTTTTTTTTTACTAGATAATATATAGCCATCTTCATGGAAGCATGCATGTCAGCGTATGCATGTCACATTAAGTGTGTCTTGCCGTGTGTCCCCTGAGGCAAAGCTGAGGATGCTTTACCTGGTGGATCTCACTAGGCACAGGAAGAGAATGAAAGAATGGTTTACAGCTGCTCAGAGGAGAGGGGGAAAGAAGAGGGAGGAAATGTAAGTAATTTCAGAAAAACTGCATAAATTATCATGTGGCTTTGCTATTCTGACTTGTATGGGTTCTTACGGGTTCAACATTAATTAATCTGGTAGCTGTGCACATTTCAGCCATGGCTTAACTAACACAACTAAAATGTTCAGTGCTGATTTTTTTCCATTTCTACCCGGAGAAACCAGCTATACAGGGAAATTCTTTAGACATACATGTTCCCTGCGAGTTTGTGAAGGAAAACGGGCATCTGATAGGGCTTTAGATTTTGTCCTGACTGAGACCCGGACTATTTGCTTTTCCATATTTTGCTATTATTTTGCTATTTACTTTTGCATATTTTGCTATTCTGCTCTTGAAAGCAATCTGTAACTTTCAAGTTATCACAGCAGGACCCATTTATGGACAATTTCGGTGCTGGTCTTTATGCACAGACTCCTGAGTGCACAGGTCTCAGTCATACCACGCTTTGATAATGAAGTAGAAAAACTGAGCAGGAACGCATCTTGTAGAGCCAAAACTCTGGAAAGATCACAGCCAACAGCCTGTTCCATCTGTGAGTTATAGTGGAGGAAAAAGAAAGATCATTAAACAAACATTCCTGCAGATCTGCAGTTAAAGGTGTTCTCTGTTCTGTCTGATGTTTCCTGGGAACTCTGCAAATATATCCATCTATCCATCAGCAATGTGTCACTCACAGTCTGTGCCCTTTTAGCCTCCAAGCTTCCACTCATTTGAACTGTTTCCTCTGCTCCCCCAGCCACTTCTGTAAAGTCTCCGTCCCTCAGCTTTTTATGCTGTTGGTTCAGCCAGTTCACCTTTGGGAATTTCCTATGGAAATGACTGTAAATACAAGTCAGTTACTTTATTTAAGTCCAGTCTCCTCTGTCATTGCCTTTCGTGCCTGTGTGTCAACCAGTAAGGGCATAAGTGATCAGGGTGAGAGGGGATTAATGGTCCCCTCATACTTTGAAAAGGCAGCAGGGGAAGCCTTTGCCAGCTAAGACTTCAAGAACTCTGTTGGTAAATAGGCTGCAAGAGCTTCAAAACTCTTTCAGCCAAAGGACTGGCTATCCTAAGATGAGATTCCAAAGTCTGCCTGAGGGAACTTCTCCCTTGCAGCAGGAAGACTCTGGACTCAAACATCATCTTTTGTAACCAAGTTTTATCAAGTTCATGGTCATTTTCAGTTGTACGACTCTGATAAGAATGTCAAATTCATAGAAAATTGCACAGTCCGAGGCATGAGGTTGCTTTGGTAATACTGCATTTTGATTTCTTTGCAATTCCCAATTTGCTTACAAAAATGAAAGAAAGTATTTCAGACAACTGCATGCATCCCTTGAGCTTCCTGTAAAGAGGCCTATTCTTTAATCAATTGAAGCACTCTTTTATACACAGAAGTGTTCACAGATTTATATACTGGTTTCATGGTGATGACCAATTATAAAAACAAAAAGCAAATGACAGTTGAAAAGGGCAACTTGTATTCAAAAGCATAGCCCAAATTGCAGAAAGTTTGAAGAAGGAGTTATTGTTTCTGCCTATAAATCCTATTTCTTTTATGCACTTTTAGTATTTCCAGATGGTAAGTTGCTGTGACAGACACAAAAAACAAAATAAACAAAAAAATACACATATAAAATTCTTATATCATGCATTGGCACAATCACAACATGAATCAAAGCAATAAATAATGAGAATCCTTTTTTTTTTTCTTTTTTTTTTTTAATGCAGGTAAGTGCTTCCTGCATTATCTTTTGGAATTACTTCACTGAAATGTGTTTAACCACATAGTAAGTGGCCAACAGAGCAGTGTCACTGCCATGATTACACTGGAAAAGTTAATTTCTTCTTCTTCTCCTAATTGGTGTTGTAATAAATACAAAACTTTAGTGCTTTTTAATGATTGTTATTACTTTTTCTAATACCAAAAAGCACAGTTTCCCTTATAAGTCATGTACAAATAAATATAATAATTTAATCACCATTCCTTTTGTAATGAGCACAGTATGAAAAGCTGCTGTGTAGGCTATGTATAGTACATAACGACAACATCATTTTAGATAAATCCAAGTGATTTTAACTTTAACTTGTTTTGTCCCTATCTTTCACACGCAGATTTTAAAGGAAGGTATACTAAACATGTGAAAGAAATATCTGAGATAAAACAGGGGAGAAAAATGTGAAGATATTAGAAAAGTGACAAAGAATGAAAAAAACGAAGAAGGAAACAGAATGAGAAAAGGAAAGAGAGAAGTGCAAAAAAACAAGTGAGGTGATTATGAGGCTGAGATGGAGGCACACATTTAACATTTTCAATAGGGTATTTCCAGAATATTGTCATGTATCTGTAGGAATATATCTTGATTATTTTCATTATGGAACATAATTCCATGGTGGCTGGACTTCCACGCTTGGGTTCCAGTCTTCAGATTTTTGGCACTTTTTGGATCTTCCTTTCTATAATGCTTGTCTCCAAGAAGTCATTATGTGTTTTGCTGAGCTGAAGTTTTTTCATATATATCCAGCTTCCATTTAGAATCCGTTAGGCTCAAAATTATTTGGTTATCTTATAATACAATTTTTTTTAGGAAAAAAAAATTACTCTTGCATAAATTCTGGCTAAGACAAAAGGATGTAGGAACAGTCCCAAAGCATATGGGTTAAATTAACGCCTGCTGAGTTGCAGTGCCAGCATTTGTCTGTTTTAATGACATGATTTTAAATAATTGGAGGGGGGTCTTGAGCATCCTCCCTGTGATTTTCTGATGGATTAATTTTAAACAGAGGCACGGGGAACATTTGGGACCACTAGTGTGAATGTTTTCTGTTGCTTAACAGTGAATAATTGGCCTAGTTTCTTGTCCCATTTCTTCAGAAAAAACATAATTAATTCAAATGTGCTGGCCAATGATATGCATAGCAGAGCTGCAAGCCGTGCTAATAAGGCTAATCTCAGGAGTGAATAAAGCAGGTCAGATGGTCAGGAGTGGGACAAGCAACAAAAGTGAATCAATAGGAAACAGGTCGGTCAAGTTCAACCTATCACTACATAGGCCAAGAATATTTAAAAATATAAAGATTTATTTACAACTAAACACTAATACAAAAGTAAAAGAATATTAAAGGTGACATTTTAAGTCCTGATCATAATTCCAGAGTTTAGGAGTGAAAATAAAATGAGAAAGTCTGCTTTTTGTAGTGCCTAAGGAGTTCCTCCTAACAGACAGATGAAACATAATCTCAGTGTTATTTCTGTGACTGCTTCAATAACACTCTTTTCAACATATTATTTTGCCTTCAACAACCATCTTTTTTGTTTCATGGTGTAAGATGTTATCTGGTTTTAAAGGGGTGCTTTTCAATCTGTTAAGACTAATAAAAAACTGGAATTATTTTATTTTCTCTTCTGATTAATGTAGTCAGGAAAACATGCAGATGCAGATCTTGCTCTGGAGTTTCACTTATGTACCAGATAAAAATCCCACACAAAAACTGTTTTATGAAAATTCTGTAAAGAATGTATGTGTATACACATTCAACGTGGAGAGCAGTTTCGGAAGAAAAAGTGAATTATCTAATGAGAACTAATATATTGTGCTGCATTTTGGTAAATACTTTCGCTTACAACACAGCAACGGAAGAGTGGATCTGAAGTACATAATGCTATACTTATACCAATTTATTTTTAATATATGGAAAACCTGGACTAGGAAAATGAGCACATTCATTGCAAGTCCGAAACTGAGCATGTAATGTGACCTGAAATTTAATCACAGTGGCTATAGCTTTTTCTTGGTAGATAGATCACTATAAAGACCTTATTTCCTATATTTCTTGAAGCTAAATGCAACAGCCCCATACTTGGATTTAACCAGCCTGTTATTCCTTCAAGTTTTTGAACAACTTTTCTAACTTAGCTAAACAAGAAGTATCCAGTCTTCAAAAAGTAGCCAGTTTAAAAAAAAAAAAAAATGGTACAGACTTTTTCTAATATAAATCCACCCTCTTAGCAGTCTTTGAAGATAAATACGTCAAGGTGTCTTCTGTAATGCTGTGCATATCATGCTCTGATGGGCAGAAGAGTGGATGGTAATTCAGTAAAGCATTTAGCTCATGAGCTGAGAAAAGTTTGGACCTTGAGCAGAACAGCTGGAATTTATAATTTCTGCTTTGCAAAAATTTTGTGTTTCCTGAAAAATACTAGGTTTTCTGACTGAAAAGTCTGCATGGTTTGTTCAGCAAAGAATCCCAGCTTTTTGCTTTTGGATAAATTTACAGACTGTGAGAAACTTCTCTTGTTTATACTCCTAAAATTATTTTCCCTGTACTTGTGTCTGCCTAATCAAGTAAAGAAATCCAAGAAACAAACAAAAAAAAAAATTAAAATTTCCCATTTTCCAAGTGAAGTCACTTTATTTCAGAAATATTTTTTTCACAAAATACTTTCAGAAAAATGAAGAGTTTTCAGTACAAACAGAACAACCTTCCCTCACTCAAAAGTGTTTTGACAAAATAATTCTGGCCAGTTGTATGCAATAATAATGACCTCAGGATGACCCCTCACATCAATATAATTTACATGAACCTGGAAAATGTAAATCAATCTATTAAGTCAAAATGCTATACTTATTTACTCTTCCACCTTGAAAAAAGTCAACTGAGTCTTTGTGTTTAAAAAAAAAAAAAAATCAAAACAAAACAACCTGTTAGTAATAATTGTACCAGCTTTAAAACCACAGCGGACTTCTTCAGTCAGCCAGTCTGAGTTTTTCTTTACCACAGTGCAAACCAGGAAGGTAGGAAACTGATAGCCCAGACTGACCTCAGCCATCTGACCCCATTTTTAGAAGAGCTGAACACACTGAGTTTAAGCTGAAGCCAGCAGGCCTTGCAGCTGTGTGGTTTTCTTGCCAATCAGCCTGTTGGCCCAAAAATTAGAAAATAGCTTTAAACTGGCTAAGGACTGGGGAAGATGATCATTGGTTATCAACAGTAATAAAGGGGTATTACTTTTATAGTAGCTTGACCTACTTTATTTTAAGAAAGTATATGCAATACAACTTACTCACTTTGGAATACACCACCATGAAGCCTAAGCTGAAGTTTCATTTTCTTTGAGATGATAGTATTCATTATACCATATCTGGGATAATGTTATAGGCAATTAAAAGGAAAACATTGTCCAATCTCTGAGTCACAGGGGAGATGTGTGACAGAGTCAAAACATGCCTTTTCATTTTACTAAGCTGTTTCATGTGATAGATATTTCCAAGAGCCTGAAAGTTTATTATCTATAAACTGTGTTATAAAAACAATTATTTAAGTACTGTTTAATACTCTTAGAATATTAGAACTGGTGAAGTAATAAAAGAAATTATTCTCAAATGAAGGATTCAAATTTGTTTCAGAATCAAAGTCTGCACATTTTAAAATATCTGCTTTCACAGTACAGTGACAGTTCACATATGACCTTCTAAGTTAACTTGGATGGTACCTAAAAGCCCATCATAAATTCATGAAATCATTAGACTCCTAATAAACTTAATGGAGAAATAAATGATTCCTTAGTCAGTGAGTTGTTTCTATTGACTTCAGTACATGCTGGCTGAGACGTGCTCTACCACCCCCACCACTTTAAACTTCCGAAGAAAAGATTTGAAAAAATCATGAGAAACTCCTGGAGTCAATTTCTTTTTCTTCAAAATACATGCATTTAGACAAAAAGATTAAATACAAAATTCAATTAAGATTATGATGCTTTTCAATTTTTTCTTGTTCTCTCTTCTCTTCTTGTCCTCAACGAGCACAATAATGTGAGCTCAAATAGCTGCCCATGTGCATAACAGCCCTTCACTAACTCCTTATTGAAGGAAGATATGAAATTGTTTCAGCAGCATCATCCATGAGCTTCTCCCTCACTTTTTCTCTACTCTCAGCTAGGAAGTTTTCTGGAAGTGCTGGGCCATGTGAAGGTGAAGCCATGCTATGCCTAAGCTTCCTCTGATGTCAGTTTTCTTCCAAAGTCTAAAGGCCAAGTTTGCATGGATCCTTCACATTCCTAATTAGTCCCAGGACCAGATCTCATATGTACTTTCTTAACTTCTTTTCTATTTCCAGAAACACATCTTGACAAATTTAATAATGGTAAAATAGGTCTTTTCCTATTTCAATGGTTCCATGAGTCTAGTGTTCTGCTTTCTTTTTTCACTCTGTACAAGCTACCTCACATAAACTTTACATAAAGTCCCTTCTGGTTTATCTATCTATTTATTTATTTATTTGTTCAAAATACCTTTCACTGAGGTACCATTAGATCACAGTGTCCTTGAACTATGACGACCTTGCTGCTCCTCACCAGAGGGCTTCAGCAGTCTGAGGCACTGAAAGTCACAGAATGTATCTTCCCACTGCAAAGGTACCCGTTATTTCAAAGGATGTAGACAATAATCTTCCCCTTCCTTTTCAGAAATCTCCTACGTTGTGTCACCCCAAAACCAGTTGAAATGCCAGGTAAACATGATCATTGCATTTTGCATTAAGTATTTTTGTGAACATTGAAAAAACATCAAGAAAACACCATGGTTTTTCTGCATTAAGACTGAGAGATTTTATTTGCTTGCAACTCACTGCAAATCAATCACAGCAGATGGAACCCATAATTCACTTGATCTGGGGTTTCCAGTAACTTGAAGTGACAGTCTTAAGCCAAATCTTCATATTTCTTTAATTGTCTAGTTAGTGTCACTGGCAAAGCAGCTCCCAGCAGAGATTTTTACTTCTGAGCCCTTCTGCTTGCTCCTCCAGGCCATCACCACTGCTCAGTAAGGGTAGATCCAGCTTGATGTGGTCTTTTTGAAGGCAAAACCTGTTGTTATCCATCTGATTCTTACTCAGTCCTCCTCAGTCCTAATACCTGTTATAAGCCTTGGATGTAAAGCATCTCTGGAAAGGGCTACATTTCCAGGCTTCCTTGATCATGTGTATTTTTCTTTCTTTCTCTTTTTTTTCATTTTAGTTTGGGGTTTTGTTGTTAGGTTATTTTTTGTTATGATGCTACCAATATTATAAGCAAGTGCCTATCATTATTTTCTGCTGAAGGAATATGTTCTATTATTTATCCTTGGGGTTTTTTTTGGTTTGGTTTGGTTTGGTTTTTTTCTGTTTTGGGGTTTTTTGGTGTTTTGTTTTGTTTGTTTTGTTTAGGGTTTGTTTTGTTTTGTTTTTTGTTTCTTTTGTTTGTTTGTTTGTTTTATGTTCTTCTGATAATAACAATTATAATTTTATGTTTGGGCTCTATGTTCTTCAGAAACTGAATTTATTTACAGAAATTCATTCTCAGTGCAAGCAGATAATTTACTTCCATCTTAGGCGAACTGCTAATACCATATTAATATTATTATTTTCTGTGTAGAAAGTGTAAAAGCTGGATTAGTGTGCATATGTTTACAGGATTGACAAATCTTATGCTGTTGATAGCTTTTGGAATGTCTTACTTAATCTTTTATTGTGGACCTTCCCTACACAGTTTGCCTCAGAGAATTCCTGGTTACTTTCTTAAGCAGCTGTAGAGATGGAGCAGGCTACGGTAACCTTCTCATCAAAGATTTAATTCTTTGTGAGTTTTATGATTAAAAAGTTGCTCTGACTTCTAATGAAATTAAAATGTTTCAGTCATACTTCCTGATTTGTGATGACACTTTCACATAAATAAATAAAGGCTGTACTGCTTATCTTTCAGTTGTGAGAACTACTTGTGATCCACTTGGGATGCAATTCAAGGTGATGAGAGAAGTGATGGAAATACTCCATACCCTGAAAAAGATTTGTCTGGATGGAGGATGGGCATGCTGAGCTCTTTTAACCTCTTCAATAATCTCGTGAGTCCTCTTGGGAATGAGCAAGCACTTTGCTTTCAATGGATTCCTTGGCAGTGACTGTGCATATATCCATCTTGACTTTGACCTCCAAAGCTCACAACAGTCGATTAAGCAGCGTATCTGTGAACTGTCCTACTTTAAATAATTCTGTCATAATGTCAGACTTTGATTTTCTCGAAACTCTGCCTAACTAATAATGCATTTTGGATATATCCTGGTATTAATAGCTGAGGAAATTTATTCTGTTTTTTGAACCTCCCATGGAAATTGATTTTTTCTTATCTATAATTAAGTTCAAACAAAATTGGTATCTTAAAATGGTCCTAAACCCCCATATACCAACCAGCATGGTGTGTACATGCCAAACGGGAAACACCTCAGACCAGTGTTACTCTGCAAAGTATTTTAAGGATATATCCATACTGGCAAATAAAACAGGCTCATATACTTGCCATCTATAAAAAAGGCAAACAAAATTGTTCTTCTCTGGCCCTAAGGCCAAATGTCTTGTCATAGTTTACATCAGAAGTATGGCTAAACATATTCCTCCAAACCTCCAAAACTGCACAGCTACATCCAAACTACCTTAACCTGTGGCATTCCCCAAAGTGCTTCTGAACATTGGGAAAGCACCAGGTGAGGTGGGAAAAACCCATTCCAGGGCTGTACATTAAACGGTACATGTCAGTGGGTCAGTGATCTAGCCTGTGCCCTGGATGAGTTTTATTTGCCTATATATTGATGGAGCCTAATTATGTGCGAGGTGCTAAATTGAAGTGCGGAGCTGTTTTGAATGTGTGGGAGGAACGTAAAAACCAGACAATGTTCTTTAACCCCTTTCTCATGGGTAGGAAACGCAGGAAAATAATCTGATTCCAATTACATTCATAAGAAACAAAACTTCTCTTCCAGGCAGGAAATTCACAGCCCATTTCCAAATTTAAGCAAAATGTCATGGCCAACATATAAGCTGCTTAAAAATGGCTTTATGTAATGAAAGTGCTGACAGACCTTTAATTATATCTGTGAGTGTGACTATATAGCTGAATAATTTTCAATTTTTCTTTGATTCTTGAGGGCTGAAGCAATTTTAATTCACTGTGAAATGACATCTACCAGATACCAGTGTGAGGCACTTTATTTTAATATTAAACATATGGAATTACAAACTGATCATTTTCTAAGTGTCCATAACTTTTGCACTGACTCCAAATTAGTAAATTAAATTAAAATTATTATCATTAATAACAAATATGTTCCTGTAACTGTGGAAGAGGGGGAATTATAATATAATATTAATGTGATGGTTCTTTGATAACCTTTTCTACCTACTAATTATCATTATGGCAGCAGGAAAATCCCTTTAACATTGGCTAATGCTTGAAAGTATGGAACTTTTGTCATCCTAGCATAATTTTGCCAGACTTCAACAGTTTGCTGTAACTTGCCCCTGCCAAGCATCTGCCTAAGTCTGAAGGATTTTCCCTTCTTTGCTTTCTGTCTCTTTTTATATTTTAAGTGTTAAAAGCAACTCATTTAAAGTAAGTGGAACTTTATAAAGCTGTGATGAATTAGAACCTTATGTATATGGTTAAGCCCAGCAAAGAATTATATGTTTATCTAAAGTGATGCTGTGTAAATAATCCAGATGATTCTAATGACGCACATTTAAGCCATGCAAAATAAAGCATGTCTGTATCTTTCCTCGTAGAACAAAGGACCTTACAGTGTGTATTAGTGGTGAAAGCATTTCTGTTTCATAGAATAGAAGTATAGGAGTAGGATCATTCATGTAGAATCATGGCTGATAAGTGCAAGGAGGACAGTACTCTGTATGCTTTTCAAATATCTATCAGTATTTAGCCCAGCTCAAAGCCCAGTACAAATCCTATTCACAATAATCTGCTAGGTCTAGGTGCCTGAAAAAAAATGAATATGATTAAATTATTGCCATATATCTAGTCTGAAGATTCAGTTCTGACACTTTTGTGGGGATGCAGTTTCAGCCCACACTGATGACCTGTGTATCTGATGGAAGGAGCTTTTTACAAACAAAGGAGTAATTTTCAAGCCTTGGAAATAATTAGAGAATATAAATTCTCCCACCTTGCAGATGAAATATATGTACAGGCAAAGTGCAAATGGTCATGCAAAGTTTTCCTATTGTGAAAAAATATCACTCATTATGAAAAAAAAAAGCAACAAAACCCACTCATCTTCCCCCTCGAAAAACTTTGGTATTTCATACCAGATCCTCTTGGTTGACTTGACTAAACCTACTTTTCTCTAAAGCATGTCAGTAAAGTAGAACATTCAATTTCCCTGATATAGACACATTTCTATGTGCCATCTACTCACAGATGAGCTGTACCTGCTGATTTCAGTACAAGGGTTTTAAATAGTAAAAATGTCTTTAACTCCACTTACTTCAAAGAGGAAAACTAAGTTTGCATCTTGGCTGGAATTTCAAACACTGCTGAAGCCAAGCAGGTGGGTTCCAATAATGTTGGTGGAAATAGGATAATTCATTGCACCTTTATGTGAAATTAAGCAGTGTCGGTCTTTGACTTACAACCCCAGAAACTCCAGCGGTCTTTTGTGTTGATGGGGAAGCAAGATGAAGGGAAAACTCACAAATTAAGCACAATATTCTCGTGTGTCATCTATAAAAACATTAAATTTGTCCTATCACCTTCTTTAAATTAATCGCCTTTGGGTCAAGTCATTAACTCATTTGTTTTTGGTTCTTCCTACAGGTATTTGTCTAAGAATTACACACTATGCTCCCATCTTCTTCACGGCAGTACCTTATGTATAAGGGCATTATTTCCCTCCCCCCCCACACACACTTCCCCAAGCCGTAGCAGACAATTCCCGACAATTGAGGCGAGTACCGTAAACAGCAAAATAAAAGGCAAACATCAGGGGTCAATAACATTATTTATGTATTTTTACAGTACCAACTGCTAGTGAACATGTAAATTGCTGATATATTTTTGCAGATTATTAATACTGGGAATATACTTTTATATTTTGTAAGGAACAAAGCACCCATTAGTTAGTTTAATGTGGCATATTTCTATGTGGGGATTGCTTTGATTTAAACTAGCTAAATGGATCTGGACACAGGGCAATTGTTAGAGAATTTAGGGTACTTTGGGGTCTTTTTCTGATGAGGACTGCAGGCTGAGAGGTTACAGTGTTAAGGTTGAGCTGCCAAAACTCTGACAACATTAGTCTCATTCGAATAGTGTGTCACGGAGAGCTCTGTGTTCAGCCCCAGGCTGAGGCTGAGCAGGCTCCACAGCTGTCCTGCACAATCTCTCCCTGGGGAGCCCCACAGGCTCCTGCTGCCTGCGGAGGTGCTGCTTACCACTGTCAGGGCAGGAGATGTGATGTGTTCAGAGAAATGCATAAAAGTACACCTGGGAGCAAAACAGGCAGGAGATAAACAACTGTTCTCCTTTCAGAACTGCTGAGAAGGTGCAAAGGCAATTTTAAAAATTATTATTATCATTATTATATTTATTTTTATTAATATTATTTCTTTATTTGCCCATCTATCAATTTTTGTCAGATTTCCCTGTTTTGCATTGTCCTGTCTCCAAATATGTACAATCTTGTCATAAATCGACTTGGTTTTCCACAGGTACTGACGTGATCGTTTGAAAGAGACTCATGTTAACGAACAGGCTACCAGTGTTTACACATATTTTTGGTAACAGCTGCACAGACTCCCTGTTTGGGAGACTCATATTTGGGTATTAGAAGTGGCCATCTTTTGTAAGCTGAACCACTACTGGTAGCAATTTAGAAAACTCTAGATTTTATAGAGGACCAGATATACAGACAACATCCATTCTTAACAATCTGTACAGCACCATTTGATAGTGTAAACTGATTACCTAATTATAACAATAAATGTTATTGTTATAACATAACAATATGTTATCTGTGAAAATAAGTTTATTCAAAATTGCCCATTATAGTTATTTTAAATGTTAAATTAGCCCTTTTTAAAAATCCTACTCCATAATTAAAATCAGTAAAAAATATACAGTTGCTTACACTGCCAGGTATATATAAATAATAATTACACTGAAAAATGAAACTGAATCTCAGTATTCTCTCACACCTAGAGTGGTAGATTGGAGTATTTTTAGTAAATCTGATTCCAGTAGACACAAGGCTATCTTTGCTGTCAACACAATCAACCTTCTTCATTTCAACTAATAGGTGGATAATAATAATAATAATAATAATAATAATAATAATAATAATAATAATAACAGTAATAATAATAATAATAATAGTAACAGTAATAATAATTCTAAATATTTTACAGAAGTAGAATTAGTATGATGCAACATTGCAGTTAGACATGGCATGAATATGATCTCTTCAAGTTCTTATTTCCATGGTTTTCTAAGGAACAGAAACAAATTTTTAGCTATAGAACAACATAATAGGGAGAGACACTGATTTTTTTCTCACATATAAAAGTCCATTATTTGCCATTGAATAGTTAATTTTACAATTGCAAAATTCTGCAAACCATTATTGTTTTGTTCGAATGGAGAACTATGTGTGTGAAAACCACAGTTGCAGTAATATGATATTATGCCATAGTCTGAAAAAACACTGTGGAGGATATGTGAGTATCTTCCATTTTCTGAGCATGCAGAGGCGATAATTTCATATCTGTGCCTGTAGACACATGCAGACCCATATTAGTGAGAAGGAAGTAGCACATGTATACATATTAAGGATAGATTTACAGGTATACCATGACTATAAAATGAACAAGAAATTAATTTTCAAAGTAAAATAGTTAAGTGTTCTAATAATTAATTCTAATTATTATGCTAATAAATAATTCTAATAAATGCTCTAACATGCACACACATAAAATTCAGCCCAGGGAATGTTTTGCAAAATGCAATCGTATTTCACAGAATGACATATTCTTACTTCAGTGTATTAACTCTATGACAAAGTACTGCATAAAATCATTGTAAATACATTTTGTATATGTGTCATGAACAGCATAATTTCATCACTGTAAATCAAAATTGATTAAAACTCTGTGAATGACCCAGATTTGGAGCTGGTACGAAGTGAAGTACCTTCACTGAACTCAGTGGATTTAAACAGCTTAACTGATGTCAGTATCTGCCCCTGTGACTGGTAGCTGTGAAAAGCAGTCTATTGTAATATAGAACTGTTTATTTATGAGAAACTCCCTGTGAAGAACAGCAGGATGCCAGCTTAGCTGAATGGAGGATCACAGAGGAAAGGCAAAAAGAAAATGTGGACAGGGCAGAATCAGGGAGGATCTGCCCATAAGGAATGTAGAAGGATCATATAGGGATGGAATTGGGAAGACCAAACCTTGATTTGATTTGGTTTGATGTGCAATTGATGAAGGATCCTAAAGGCAAAATACTGGCTTATCAGCTGCCAAGAGCAGACCATGAGGGCCCACAGGTAGGTGATGCAGAAGACTTGCTTTCTAAGCTCATGGACACAGAAAATATACTGCTCATGACCTGGAAGGACAAGGAGAGTCCAGGAAACCATTGTCTGCTCAGCCAGAACTTAGTCCCTGGCAAAACTGTGGTTTAAGTTCTCATGAAGGCCAGTTCATTCCAGTCCAAATCTTTTGTGATTTTCTAAGTTTCGGTATTGCTTATACTGAACAACTTGTTCTTTTTCTAAATTTTAAATAATTCTAAATAATTGTAACAAAGTCTTATAAATTAAAATATCACCCCATAAAATTAATCAATTTATTTGATATGCAAGAAATTAAGCTATTCTTTGTGTTTAATAGTTAAGACTCTTCTTATTATTGATTGCTGCTTATGATTTTTGGTTTAATTCTGTAAAGGAAAACCTTTTTTACCATTTACTGAATTTTGAAGTGATATTTCCTGCTACTGCCACTCCCTTTTGCTTAATATTTCCATATAATATAAAACAAGAATATTTTTTAATATAATGCCCTAGTACATTCTATATCTATATTTTTTCTTATCTTTCAGGGTAAACATTTTCATTCAGTGTTTCTCCCTTGGTGCTCACCTGTGTTTTACCTAGCTTAGTTCCAGCAAGACCTGTGTATAAGATGCATTGACAATTACTGGCTCCGCATGGAGTCTAATCCTTTCATCCTGGAAGTGCTGAGGTGCTGTAGGCACAAAGAATTTATTAACTCAAATAAACATTTAACCTGCTGTTTTGTCTGCTTCCATTTCTGTCCTATTTCCCATTTGCCCAAAGTAAGCAATGATACAATAAAAATGAAATTATTTAAACTTTTTTTTCTAAAAAAGGGGGCTCATATTCATTGCCAGGTCTTCTGCTCCTTCATCTCTCCTCTCCAGACCCATATTTAATATGTCATCAAGCTATTGCCTTATAAAACCTGTCTTAACACTCTGGGAATGCTTTGAACTGTGAGTCTAAACTTCAAAGGAGATAGAGTTTGTAGACTGATAGAGACAAATTGCTTTAGAGATCTATATTGAAAGACTAGAATCAAAAAAAAAAAAAAA
>VZTI01004257.1:1170207-1225944 GCA_013397865.1 Struthidea cinerea
ATGGAATGAATAAGTGGCAAGAAATTACATTTCTAAAGTTTTCAAAAAAGAAATAAAGTTCTAAGCATGAAATTACCTAGAAATGCTAGATTCTTGAAGAAACCTGCAGAAGAAGCTGACTTGGAAATATCTGCATTGGTGAAATATATCCTGCAATGGAGAGTCAGCTACAGTTCTGCAAAGTGGAAGCAAAAACTGAGTGGTACAAAGCTCTCTTTTTATCACTGCTTCCGACCATTTAAATTAGCTTGGATATTTCTCTTCTCTTCTCTTCTCTTCTCTTCTCTTCTCTTCTCTTCTCTTCTCTTCTCTTCTCTTCTCTTCCTCTTCTCCTCCCTTCTCTTCTCTTCCCTTCTCCTCCCTTCTCCTCCCTTCTCCTCCCTTCTCCTCTCTTCTCTTTTCTCTTCTCTTCCCTTCCCCATCTGTCTTGTCCATTTATATAATAGTATGGATAGATCGTGGTTGCACAATAGCACTTGCAAAACACTACCAAAAGAGTGCTTATTGCCCTGCATGTTTCAGCATTATAACATCATTCTCTAACAAGATCCAGTCCTTGTTTGAATCATAGACCTGTAGAAATGAGGGTGTCACTGTCTCAGTCACAGAGCAGATTTGTCTGGAAAATAAAATTAAAATATCCTAAAAACACAAAAAACTGCCATGGAGTGGAATGTGTGACTGATAATGTGACTGTAAAGCAACGGTGATGTGTATTTATAGAAATCATTAAGAATGACATAAACCTCTGCCAGTGTAGTTCTTAATGGTGGAACTAGTCGGTTCCACTGTCCTGAGAGGTTTACATATTCCTAGCTTGTATCTCTTGTTAGAAGTCTCTGAGCTTCTTATTTCAATTAAAAGTTTACTCCTTAAAAATAACAAAGAAGGGAGAATGAAAACTAGAATTTATTTCATACATTTCTTTGCTTGCCTGAGCTATGATTCACCATCATAAATGTTTGCTTTTGTTTGAGACTTCCACATGTTTACTTCCCTCTGGTGAGCTCAGCAAAACAAAGACTTGTGGCAGGAAGATTTTGTGATCTGTGAGTAGGGTTGGCCACCTGTTGTTTAATTACTGTGGTTGTTTGGTCACTGTTTATAATTAAGTTCAGTTTATAAAAGACTAATAAACTTTAAATTAAATTCAGTCAAGTCCTAGATGTCAGTAAAACAATCTGTCACACTTTCTACTGCTGGGCTACTGATTATCTACCAGACATAATAGCCATGTTTGAAGTCTACATTTCCTGGTCAACTCTTCACCTTTTACCTTAATTCTCAGTGGAACTTTGATATGATTCAAAATTTTAATTTTAAAATTTATAGCAGAGTATAATTTCAATTAATACATTTCATTTTTGTTGATATTTATCTTCAGTGAGGCATTCAGAGTTGCTTTTTTGGGTTTTGGTTCTTTTTTTGCCCAAAGGAGGACAATGTAGATGATGAAGGGCCTTGGGAGGAAGCCATATGAGGAGCAGCAGAGGTCACTTGGTCTGTTCAGCCTGGAGAAGGGGAGACTGAGGGGAGACCTCATTGCAGCTACAATGTCCTCAGGAGGGGAGGAGGAGGGGCAGACACTGATCTCTGCTCTGTGGTGCCCAATGACAGGACCTGAGGGAATGGCCTGAAGTTGTGTCAGGGGAGGTTTAGGTTGGATATCAGGAAAAGGTTCTTCACCCAGAGGGTGGTTGGGCACTGGAACAGGCTCTCCAGGGTAGTGGTCACAGCACCAACCCTGACAGAACTCAAGAAGTGTTTGGGCAATGCTCTTGGGGAGAGGGGGTGACCCTTGGGGCTCATCTGCACAGGACCAGGAGTTGGACTCGATGATCCTCTTGGGTCCCTCCCAACTCAGCATATTTTGTGATTCTGTGATTATTTTCCTTTCTTTTATTTTTATACTTAAATATAATATCATATTGTCATATCATGGCTTCAGAATCTTATATAGTTTTTTTAGTCAATAGTGACCCTCCCAATAAAGTTTACCTTTTCAGCTCCAATAGTTTTATTTCTCAGTAGCCACACAATCAGATTCCATTGTGTGAATGAGTAGTAGACATGCATGTTTTTAATAGAGTTTTCATTTTGCAATTTCTGATTTTATTTCAGAGACATGATTTAAAAATATGGATTGAGCCCATGTTATAAAGGACTACAGTACAAAAGCTGCTTTATCAGGCTCAGGTCATGTAGAGTGCTAGAGGTATACATGTGAATGAAGCGGAATGTCTGAAAATTAGCCAAGTACAGATCAGCACTAAGAAACTTCTTCCATTTAGTCTTACTTTCAATGAAGGGTATCTCAGACATAATGTATGAGAGAACTTAGAAACTTCTACAGTTTCTAAGGCTCGGTGCTGCTGCATTTGAGTAAATATCATTGTTTGACTTGGTTGTACTATCTATGACCAGCTGTAGAGGTGGAAAAAACCCAAAAAATCCAAAACATGTCTCTATCATTAACAATTTTGATACAGTTTATAAAACTTGTAGATATCTTATGTTCTTATAGTGGGAAAAAAGCCTTTTTATAAATATAGTTTGCTTCTATGATTTATTTATTAGAGTTGCCACCCAGAATACTTGAAAGCTATTGTGATGATGGAAGGACCTTTTAATGCAGACTAAGTAGGATTCAGATATGAAAATGTAATTGCAGTAAAAGAGAATTACACAATATGCCCACCCACTATTGAGAGGTCCTTTAACCTCAAAGTGTTTAAAGTCTCATCCCAATCATGCAAACAGAAGTTGTTGCCAAGTCATGTGTTAAACACAGAAATGACATTGAAGGATTCTGCCAGGAGTCCTTTGACAACGTTGTAGATTTCCAAGAAAGCAAGTACATGTATATTTTAAAATAGGGAAAGCCAAATGAAAACTTTCCATTTAGCACTGAAATGCTCTGCGGAAGGCTGAGCCTGAGCAAAATAGGTGAGCATGTGGAGGTCTGCGCAGGCTATCCCACAGCATTTTGGAAGGCCCAGTCTTTGAACATAAGTGAAGACAAACACAAGCAAGACTCCAGCCAACACAACATGCTGACACACGCTTAACCCAGAGTGCGGGACTGTTTATGTTTCAGATGACTAATTATCATAGATAGAAGAGTACTTAAGTTATACAGAGGTAGCCAAGCTTTAAAAACATCACAGTGAAGCAAGAAAGTGAACTACAAGAATTTGTAAGTAATAAAGTGAAGAACTGAAGTGTCAAGGAGAATAACAAACTGAGAAATAACAAACCACAAAGCCAGCTATAGCTACCACCGTAGTAAAAACCAAGCAGTGATACTCACAGACTTTCTTTTAAATTCAGTTACTTTCTGTAATGCTGTATAGAAAATGAGGATGGAGATGGCATAAAGGCAAAGAAGAGAAGTTGTGAGATGAATTTCAGGAAAGTTCAGCTAAAAAGAAAAGACCTCTGTCACACTTCTCACAGGTACCATGTAATATATCATGTTAGCTTTTTTTTTTGGTGTACCTAAATTTGCCTCAGTGTATTCTTAATAGAGAAAATTTGAACATTTCATAAATGAGATGACACCAGAGCCTACCAGAGACAGAATTTTCTGACTTGTGTCACTCAAATTTCTGAAACAATCAAACTTTTCATACACAAATGAAACAAAGGAGCAGTGCGTGTTTTATTGCATACATGATATAAAGTGTTAATCAGCTATGACCTATCCTTTTGATCCTTATTAAATACCTTTTGAACTACTCACAGACCACCTAATAATGCAACTGGACAGATGAAGAAAACACTTCTAGACAGTTAATGATGAGTGGGATGGAATAAATATATTTTGCAAGAATTATCAACCCATCAGCATTTTTACAGCTGTTAACTGCCTTCATTTGGCAGATAATTGAACCCTAAAACTGAGGAGGGAGGTTTCTCTGTGTCTTTTATCCTCCAGTGGAAAGAATGATGTAAAAAAAGGCTTAAGTAGATCCAAAGTCTCTGCCTGACCTTGGATATAAGAACAATGACTAGAGGACCAAAATCTAATACTCAGATAAAAGGTTAATCTAAAGTATGAGATTATCCTGAAAATACTGATTTTAGGATGGGAAAAATCACCCTCTGAATGTACCGTCATACCTAAAGAAAGAGTAGGCTATGAGACCCTACCCATGTCTGAATTTTAAAGAATCAAAATTAGTTTTCTTGAAATTTCTGAAGTTTAATTTGAAATAATGCCACACTTTGGTATCCCAATCTGAAAATAGAGGTGTGCTGCCCAGCTAGTTCAGCTCAGCACTTCTCAGCAGAGGTAAAATTAGCTGATGCTAATTTTCCTCACATTAAAATATATTGCTGTCACTCATAGGATCATTGAATCAAATAGCCAAGAACAATCCCACAAGAACTATGCACCACAGTTTTCAACATGGATGTAAACAAAGTTTCAGCTGCAAACAATTTTTTTAGCTTTATAGGCTCTGTTGATATAAAACAACCTTTCAGTTAAGTTGGCACTATGTACACAATAGGCTGCCTGTCTGCTTTTTAGACCAAATGGAGATTGGTTTATATTATAACTATCTTAGAAACTACATTTTTTGACAGAATACTTACCTGTCTTGCAGTGTGAATCACATATAGTTTGAAATAGTTTTCATAGACCTTTCACATCTAAATCAGTATATTTAAATCAGAGAAATGCATTGACAACAGAATATGCTCTTCATGGTTACTGTTAATTCTGAAAGCCATTGCAAAATAAAGATTGATTATACTATTTTCAAATCTAGGCTTAGAAGTGGAAATGAGCCTAAACCCATAAGCAACAACAACAAAAACAAAACAAACAAACAAACAAACAAAAAAAACATAGAAACTAAAAAGAGAGACAGAGAAGGAAAAAAATATTTGTTTGGTAAAATGCAATTTTATCTCTCAGTTGCCTTTTATTTGTACCATGGGTCAGAAGAAATAAACTGTGTCTGAATACTTCTGATACATTTTGAGTTAATGATGTGATAGAATGAAAAATGTTGGTGAGCATTAATTGAGAAGCCCAGCTCTGTATACCATTTTCAGATCTGTATTTTGCAATTGATAAAATTGATCCAAATTCTTTTATCTGTATTTCTTGAGCTTCTTATGGCAAGGTGCCTTTTAGATTTGGCATGGAAAAAGTGTAACAGACCATGTGAGTCTGAGGCTAAGGAGAGCTATTTTCATTCTTCTATTCTGTGCTGGCAACTACAAAATTCAGGGCAGATTTTGCCATTTTGTTAATAGATTTTATTGCAGCCATTCACCGCTTCATGGCACATCCACTGTTCTTTAGTCTACCAGATGATTATTTTAAAGTATACCAATCTTTATTTAAATATGGATTTAATAGACTATATTTTGTTTCTAAAAGTAAAGATCACTTACCAGGAAAGAGCAGACAGCTTTATTTAACTTACTAAATCATTTAATGGAGTATTTAATAAAGATAAGCACTTAAAACAACTTTCCTGTTTATACCATTACAAGGGAAGATTAACTGAGAGGTCATGATTTGATTAGTTTCTTTTAATTGGTAACAGATTATAAAGACATGCAGATTCCCAGGCAAATTGACTGGCAGGTCCTTTCTTCAGACCCCATTGCTGTGTGCGTAATATTAACTTCCTGCAAAGCATTAAAACTGTGGCTGGCAGTGCACCTTTTGGGGCTTAACACTGGTGCTTGCCTTTGAAAGTGAATCCAGGCTGATAACCAGCAATGGAAAAGTAGTAATTCACACTTTCATCAAAGACTTATTTTACACAAATGCTATTTTAGCCCTGTGCGATTAGAGGAAATTAAAAGCGTAATTCAGCTTTTCCTTGACAGACTTTGGCAAATACTCAGTAAGGTGCATTTGAGAAATTAGGCCATATATATAGAGAACATGCACAAGATGTGTTTAGCTTAGTTACTGTGTTATTCTACCTGGTTATAGGAAACTCACTGAGCCATGGCAAAGCAGAGCTCTCTGCAAGTGTCATTTGGCTCACAGCCCTGGAAAATTATATAAAGACCTAGACAACAGGAAAAGCATAGTAGACAGAAAGGGTAGTTACTGACTGAGGGGCAAGTTCAGCTTGGTACTGCTGAAATTTAATGTTTTGTGCCATTGCAGTGGAAAATATGGGAAAAAAAGAGAATTCAAGATTTTCTTTTTCACGTAACATAAATTTTCATTTTTCTGCAAAACACTTTGGAAGATGCCTGCCCACTACATACTAGCTATTGTGGATTTATGTTAGAAAATATTAATAAACTCATAAATCATTAGGAAAACTTCAGTTTCTAGTGTCTTTGAAGCTAGTGATCATTATTCATAATGCCTGAAAAGAAAAAGCACTGTTGAATCTTAGTCCAGCACTAACCTCAGTGATTGACAGCTTTTCCTGAGAACATTTTTAGCCATCTAAATGGTGTGAGACAAAAGCAAAGTTTCTAAATGTCCGGAAATATCTGTCAAACTTTCTGCTTCAGAGGAAATTTTGTGCCTGAGTGCACTCACAAATTTGCATCAGAAAACTGTTCATACTAATTTTTTTAACTTAATCATGATCTGAACCTTCAGCAGTAGACAGAATATGTCTTTTAACTGGATTATGAAGAGTTATTTTGTATTCACTGTGTGAGATATAGGCAAAACCATATTGATATTTTTCACTGATAAGATTTTGAACCTTCACAAGCCTAACTGTGTACTCCTGTAACACATTATTGCTGGTAGCAGGCCACAGGCTTTGTACTGAGCTGGTCAGGCTTGAGGACTGAGGCTTGTCAGATTTGCCTGTCTAAACTTGCATTGCCCTACCTGCAGCTTTGGTTTTTTTCTTGGTTTAGCTGAAATAGATTTTTTTTTTTTTTCATCTAATCAGTGGCTGTGGCTGGTTTGGTTCACCTTTGCTTTCTGGGGTTAAACCATGAAAATGCAATCGTTGTCTGGGGTTAAAGTATGACAGTGCAATCATAGTTTTATAGAGGTTGTACTGACAAGTAATTCTTTTGTGCAGAATGAGATATTTTCGGCGTTAACATTATGATGTCATGTAGAGACATTCAATCCTAGCACAATATCAGAGACCTTGAGAGGCGGAGAGGCAGGAGGCAGAGCATAGGAGTTCAGGGCTGGGGTGAGAAGAGATGGGAACCAGAGATGGCTGGAAACAACTCACTAGTGGTCAGTGGAAGAAATGCCAACCTGCAGCTGGCCAAAGTTTGTCTTAGGGGAAACAAACAGAATAAAAGAACTATGCAACATCTGCAAAATTCACCATATTTGGTAAATTCAGATATAACATGGAGTTACAGAGCAATGCAGAATGAGGAGTAGCAAACTGCCCAAATGAATCACAGAGTGACAAAGAATAAATGATTGACACGTACGTCATCTTCCTGTCAGTGAAAACTCTGGACAACTCACCATGGCATCACCTCAGCACCAGACTCAGCCACCGACCTGGGATTCAGAAGAGAAAGGGTAGGTCCACCACTGCAAAAAGGGATAGAAATGAAGAAGTATCGATATAAGAATTTAAACTACGTTTTACTATTTTTATTATTACTATTACTATTATTATTAATTATAGAAGTATTAATTTCTTCATTTTTTTCTCTTGCTATAAATAGTGATTCTTGAATAGACTCTTGAGATTTCAATTATGCTAGCAATACATTATTTGCTTTATATGTGAGGCAAGTTTCCTCTTTTCCCATAAACAAGATTCTGAGCACAACAGTAGAAATAAAATATGCTAGACTAATAAACAATGTTTAATAAATTACAGATGTTTGCAATTAGCAGATTATAACACATGAAAAAAAGAGAAACAGTAATACATCAGAAGACACAACAAGCAAAGTGTTATTATGTGAAAAACTTCTAAATATCCCCCAGTTTATTAAGATTTACTAATGAACACTACTCACCAGTCTCTGATATCAGAAGTCCAGCATCAAACAAATGCATATTGACTTTTTTGTTTAGAAATCATTGGGATTTGTAATCTATGGTTGCATGTGTGAATTTGACAGTGCTGATTAAAGGCTATCTAGCCTTAATCATAGGTCGCTGCATGGATGCCATTCTAAATATAAATAGTAATAACAGATATTATTAATTTTTCATGTCAAATGATAGTAGATTGCGAATAATTTGACTCGTGTTCATGCAAGTTTGAGTTATGTAGATATGTGTTTGTGCAAGGGATTTACTGGCTGTTGGAGAAGTGGAGGTACTCGTAAGAGTAATTATTTTTTTGTTGTTTAGGATGTGACTTATGTCCTCCTGTTTGTAGTCTGGCACATGAAATAATATATATTACACAAGTCAGAGCCATTTTCTTCCTTTGAAGTGTTTGGAAAATATTTATTTATTCACTTCACTTATTTTATTGTGAGAAATAATAGTGACACATATTTTTAATTGATAAGATAGGTCTCTATTACTCTGGAAACCAAAAATGAAATATTAGGATACTATGTGTGCAGTAAATCCCATCATCTTAGAAACTAAGAGAACAGCATAACAAAAATAAAAAACTTGGCATTTAATTTTCTGGGGTTTTTTGGTCCTTACTCTGCAACCTCATTATTTCCAGACAACACAAATAATTAGTTCACACTCCTTCTCTGGCAGCTGCTTGGGCTTTCCAGCAGGATGCATTTTGATCAAATCATGATATTATTACACTTACAGCCACTGATTGAAGTGATTGTTGAGTGAGCTGAGAACAAAGCTACCCAGCAAGAAAAACTGTACTTGTGTATATGATTCCAAAACCTACCATTCTGCTATTAGCAATGTGCCTGTGACTTCACTGAGTGATACAATCAGTGCTTGCTTTCCCTTTGAAGTGGCATTAGACTTTTTCCATACTGGTCAGTTGTGTATGAAAATTAATTCAAAACAGATTAGAAACTTTTTTTTTTTTTTGGTAAGAGCCAGTCCATTCTGCTAAACATTTGTAAAGAAATCAGAAAGTGAAAGATCTTAATTTGAATTTAATATCAAGAGAGCACTTTGCTGACTTTAGGTCATGGTCTGACTGTGACCTCACAATAGTTTGACTATGATTTCATAAAATAAAAATAAAGTTGTTTTGAAAGGATATATCTGCTTCACTGAATTACAGACTTAAGAGTGACACTTAGGGGAAAGAAAACTTTCAAAATATTACAGTATTATATGTCTGTCATGTGAAATTTTTCTATGTGAATGTTTATTCTACAACACAGAGTATGTAGAAAGTCTGTGACAACTATATTCCTGATTTAGATGCTAAGTATGTTGCCTAAAATTAAGTGAGAACAATCTGGAACAAACTCTCTGGATTGCTATAACTGTGCTGGAAGACACTTTAAAAATTGTACTTCTATAGCTTGAAACTAAGCCAGTAAGAGGAAAGATATGTTATCTTATACACTTTTCTGCCTTGGATAGGATAGAAACCAGGAACAGTTTTTACTTTAATGATGATATACCCATTTTTGAAAGAATTTGAAGCTTGACATCAGTATCCTTGCCAAATTTCTGTAGGGATGGCTACTTTCTACTTTTATGTATTTCTCTCCAAGTTCTGCTTGGCATCACATGCACCTTCTTGCTATTACTAACACTACTATGCCATAGAATACTACTATCCTATTAGAAGTAGATTTGAAATTGCTTTTGAATCTTCTCATCAGCTGCCTTTCTACTTAAGAATCAAGGGATAATGATAGATTCCTTTGCAGGCAATAAAGCATTTTAATGAAACACTCTAAACAGATTGCTTATCCCACAAGAGTGTACCTGCCTGCTGTGTCTGTGCATGTTCATAAATAGAAGTAGTCAGTTATAGTTATTTTACGTGGCTCTTGTATGTCAGCCTCGCCTGGATTTTCATTGCTTTTGTGGCACTTTTCTTATTTTAGCTTTATAGATGGGTCACCTGCATCTTTCTTATAATTTTTGGTAACTGCACTAATACAAACAGTGGTGTTTGATCTATGAACTTGCCAGTGCATAATAAGGTAGAACCTTCCTGATTCACACATGTGCACCTTACAGGGACCAACCAATCTATGTGACAGCAAACACTAATGCAGAGTTATATATGTTCCTGTGCCTTGTCAGAGCTAATGCAGACATTACAGGTATACCTCCACGTTCAGGCCTGAGTTTCCATACTTGGTTTTTGAAAGAATTAAAGTGTGTTTGTTCTTGTCTAATTGGAATAACCTAAGACACCAGATGGTCCACTTGTCTATTTTTTTTCTAATAATCTAATAAACAAGAAGGTTAATAAACTGCCTGGATACTCTGGTGTTTGGGATTCACCACATCTTCAAATATATTTAGCTGCAGGATGGTGGTTGGAGTGGAAAGGTTTAAGGAGAGATTTTGAAGGAGCATTAATATCTTAGTAAATGATGAAAAAAATTTAGGAAACTCTACTTTTTTCCTCTCCGACTCTTGTACCTGGTCACTCTGGGAAATTTAGTGGTATTTCCCAGCTGGAGCTTGTCCCTTAAGAGTTCAGCCTAAGGCAGCCCTGAACTAGGAGACTTGTAAGTGCCTAAAAAGTTTGGAAAACACTTGAAACTGAAAAGTTTGGGAACCATAAGGATTCAGTGCTTAATAAGTGTGGGTACATGAATCACAGGTTTTGCATTTATTTCTTTCAAGTAAATAATATTTTTCCTTGTACAGTGAATTACCTTTCACAAGAAACATTGAAATGCCTTTACTGGATGATTACCCAGTGAGAAAAATGAAGTGAAATGGAGAGACTCAATACCTCAGTGGAACTGGATCAGGCCCAATCCCTTATAAAATAACCAAGTTTGCTCTTTCTATATGGTATCTATTTCTGGTTATTTCCTTTAGACATACTATTCCAGAAATTACTTTCACTTTGTTATGACCTGTCCAAATTCTAAACATAATACAACCTGGAGCGAGATAGCCATATAAGTAATTAACACACTTAGCCAGGAAATCAAATTAAGAAGCCACTGCCATAAGGAACTCAGAGTGTCAGGACACTTGCAGACCAGACACAACAGATGGTAACTGTCTAAATCCTTTAATTTCATTGTTCAGTGACACAATATTGAAATAAATGTCTCTCACGCATATCCCTACAGTTACAGATATCCCCAGTGTTTAAAGACGTTGCTAATGCAGCCCATTATTTGAGGACTTATTTCTGGTGAAATGTTACTAAAACCCTCTCTGAACTAGTCTATGGCTACTTCAGTGCTGCAGCCTTTGTCATGTACCTGCTCCTCTGCATGTCAGAGCTGTCTGCTCAGCCCAGCAGCATGGGGCTGGGATCATAATTCCATGGTGCTGACATTGCAGCATGCACCAGGTTTGTGTAAACCAGGTAGAAACATTAGGGAACACTTCCTGGAGCACAAAAATAAAATAGCCAGAAACCATCCTGAAAAGATTGTCAGCAGTGAGTCTGAGAGAATCAGAGGCTGAAAAAGGTGGCATACACATGACGGAGAGAAGGAAAAAAAGGACAAGAAAGCTTATGGAATAAGACACTCAGAACTCATACGTCATATTGTAAAGTACTAATGCAGTGGATCACCAGAAGAACAAAAGAAATATTAAAGGGTCAAATCTGATGGACATGTCCAGTGTGTGTAGATGAGTTGTTCCTAATTAACAGACTTTAAGAAGGTGGGCAGGGAGAGTCTGCTACAGAGAAAAACTTAGGCTGACTCCTTAGACGCTTCTTTGCAATTATGAAATGAAAAGCTTCTGAACACTTACATCAATAATGAGTTGGAAAAAAAGACAATATTCATTTTATAATAAAAAAGATAATGCACCCAGCATGAGGAAACAATATTTTAGGCCTCATTATATAAGATGAAGTTAATAAACTTCAGAAGACTATGTCTGCCAAGGGACTTGGTATCATTACCTTGTTATAGTCAGTGTAAGCATCCCTATCTGATAATGTGTAATCAGTAGGTCATTTATTCTGAAGACAAAGAAAGACAGAGTGGACTGAAAGAAATTTTATGACATAAAAAGTAAAGAAGGCTTTCTCACATGACTGAAAAGCCATTGTTACAAAACTAAAAAGAAAAAAAAGAGAAAACAAATTTATTTGATTCCCTGGAAGAGTAAATATAGTGATTAGAAATGGAAGGAGAATGTGTAAAAGAGCTCTGGAAGGAAATAGAGTAGTCTGATACATATGGCTGGAAAGTAAAGACAGAAAGCAGGAAGAAAGAGTGAGAAAAGAGAGTGAGAGAAGGAAGGAAAGATGGAAACAAAAGAGAAAAATGAAAAAGAGAAAGAATGAGAAGAAAAGGAGAAAAGAAAGAAGGGAAATCAAGTATAAGACAAGAGAGAAAGAATTAAAAATAAAAGCAAAATAGGAGGAAATAAGAGAAATAGAAAGAGAAAGAAAAGGAGTACAAGTATGACAAAGGAAAAGAATGATTTAGCAACAGTAATGGTTTGTTACTGAATAGAGATTACAATGATATCCAGTGTTGCAATTATCTTCTATAAATATTTCTGTCCTGTATTTGGAAAGTAAGATGACACACTTATTAGACAAATGTGTGCTTTCCAGATAAACCACATTTACAGGGAGTTAACATTTTAAAAACACAGGATTAAACCATTCATTGACACCACCAGGGCTGTAGAAGATCTATTAGTGGCTGGGGTTAATTTGCACATATATTTTGCAACATCCAGAGGCATTTAGTAGGAGTACTTTACATTAGAAAGAATGTAAAAGTTAAGTCACATCTGGAAAAATGCAGGCAATCAAACCATGGTGACACGCAGGGTCACTCTAAGCAAACATCACTGCATTTGCAGTTTGTTTCGATGAAGCAGCTTTGGTTAGAGAGATGGATAGCTCATTTTTGTGGTTTTTCAAAAGGAGAAAGATCCCCTTTAGCCTGTATTTTGTGGCAAGGATTCTGTGCGGGTTCAATGCAACTTCTCATGGTAGATGCCCCAACAGATGGTGGGAAGGCAATTACAATACATCCAAAATAAATTCTAATTAAAGTTTAGGTATGTTAATTTCAAATCTGTTTAAATCTGTGACAAACAGAGAAAAATGTTGAAAGTTTAGCAGCATTCTTGTTAAAATTTGACTACCTTAGATGGAAGATTTATTTCTTTTTGAAAAAAATCTTAGCTGTAATTTTTTACTCTAGGTCTAAAGCTTGTTAATATGGGAAACCGAGAGGAATTCAATGACATTAATATCCAAAGATTTGAAGATCAGTATTTTATGGACACTTTTCCAGGACTAAAGGTTTGTCTCTTTATTTTGGGCATTACAATTTATCAAAGGCAATGATGCTTGCAACTCCTTAGTGTGTGGATTTATGGCATTGTTGTCAAAACATTTGCAGAACGATCGCAGGAGAGTGCATGAAATGGTTTCAGAATGATTTGTCAGAGCCCAGAGAGAAGCTGTCAATGTGCTGCCACCTACAGAAGCAGGAGTTCCTAACGAGCTTTCAGAATGACAGAGAGTTGACCAAGAATTCAGCACTCTCATCAATTATCTGAAAGGGTATGTAATTAATAAGAGTTCACAGAGGACACGAAGTCAACACCGTGGAGGGAAGCAGGAGATGGAATATCTGTATCCAGAGATGCAGCTTTCCTGGCAGTATCCATTCCACAAAATGCTTTGTAAGCTGTAAATACAAAGCTACACACCTGGAAAGATTGAATGCGTCTGACATTACCCATCGTTGTATCCTGGTCTCTTCCAGGGGGTATCATGGAAGAAAGCATAAAATCACTGCAGCACAGACGTTCCATAAAAACTGACCTCTTCTTGACTTTATTTACAGGGAAACACTTTATAGGAGTGAAGAGTGAAGTATTTTCTTTCTATATACTTTCCAGGAACACAGTTTCCATATTTTCATGTTTGAAGTTTTAAAAGGCTTATAAAATATGAACACAAATTAAGAAAATAGAAGAAAATTATTTCAGTGGCCGAAGAAATCCCTTAATTGAAAGATGCAAGTTTTCAGAAAGAGATACTTAACGTGACCGTAACTTTAATTTAAAGTGCCTGCCCGCCTTTAAAGAAAGAAATAGTGAACATCACTTGGCTCTTGTTATAAACTAGAAAGGTATGAAACCCCCCATACAGTTAGAAATTCAAAACAGAACTCCTTGGTTTTGATTTATGGCCCACACAGTTTAACTGTGAGTGATTAACTATCGGTGAAAGTACCAAAAAAAAAAAAAAAATCTCAAATTCTCTGTTGGACTGGATGGTTTTTTATTCAGTAGAATTTAATTAAAAACCACTTACTTGATTCAGACAATGGATAATTAAACATAAAAATACCCAAAGAATAATTCTTGAAATTAGTATCAGAAACTATTCAGAGGCCATTTTTATGTGTTCATTTTTGTTTGTTCTTGGTTTGGTTTGGATTGGTTTGATTTGGTTTAATTTCACAAGTCTGAAAGCGTCTGTGTGAATAAGGGCAAGGAACAGTCTACAATTTACAGTCAGTTACAGTAAATACAACAAAGATTCTTTAGAACTTAAATTCAGTAAATCAAGCAAATATTTTCTTCTCAGAAATATTGCAGCTGTGGGCACTAACAGTATTTGGTCACAGATGTACTTCCATATTTATAATACATATTTGACATAGCAAAATTAATTTATTTTATATCCTATTCGTTTATTTACTTGTTTTAAATAGCAATTGTTGATCTTTTCTCTGCTCTAGGATGTACAAGTCCTTTTCAGAAGACCATTAACATTACTGTGGCAGGCTCTGAAACCTGTAGTCATCTCATGCTTGCTTTTTTCACTAAAATGACTACTACTACACTACAACATAGTTATTTAAATGTGTTATTTTCTCAGATACAGCAAAATAATCTTCAGAATCAAAAACACATTCTGCTCCCTTTTATGCAATATTTCTGTAATCCATTTATTCAATAATATTTTGATGTTAGCAAATACAAGATCTAAATTTAATCATTAAAGCACGGACCAAAATTACTCTCCCTTCAACTGAAACTTTATAAGTGCAACTTTTATAATTGTTTTCATCTTAATTACTCTCTGTTTAGTTTTAGTTTTAACACTCACACTCTAGAAGATTGGTTAAGTTCTGCAAAAGTCTTTAAGCGTATGCTACCATCTTCTGGAAAGAGATGAAAATAGAGCTTTTAACTACTTAAGATTAAGCAGATTTGTGTTATCATCATCAGTTGCAGATTGTATGCTCGTACTTTCCAAAGCCCATCTGAGATTTTTCTGAACAGGGATAATACTTTAGAAAACCAAAATATTAAGATTTAACCATGTGTATTTAAGAAATCTCTCCTCCAGGAGGGAGTTTTTTCTTTCCTCCCTTTAAACTGCACCTCAAATTATACAATTCTTGACATTTTAAGGCTCATTAACAATTTACTTGCACAGCATGAAATCTTTAGAGATGAAGTCAACTTTGCTGTAAAGGACCCTCATTTCATCAGCTGAAATTCAGAATCCAGCTCTTTTCATATTGCCTTTAACATCAGCCTAGAAAGCAAAGTTCATGTCTCATCCAGCGCTGCACAGATTTCCAGTAAATGTATCCAAGCTTGTGGGTTGGCCTGTTACAGAGATAAGGCTGTTTATGAAGGTCAGTCCTGAGTGCTGAGGGACTAGATTTTAGTGGAGCAAGCCAAAAAGCAAAAAACTTTTTGGATTAAATAAACCAATGTAGTGGCTGCAACTGAAAGCACATCATCTTTTGAAATTAAAAGTTCGCCTCTATATTAGAAAAAAGACATACTGAGCAGTGTAGCCCTGGTATTGATACTTCCCATATTTCACATTCTATGTACTGAATATTTTACAGGACACTTTTTAGAAATTGTTTGCTAAGAAACACCATTCATGAAAGGCTCAAAAATCTTTGATGTAGAATTTAACCATTCTTTTAATTATGATTTTCATTAGTAGATGGCACAAGCCACAGCAGTTCTAGATCTCATTACTCTTATAAATGCAGTTCACTGAACTGGTTTTTTTTGAGATATTTGCTGTAAGAATATGTATCCTGGAATATAATGGCAGGAGTGGTATTGAAAGATCTGCATAGTGAACTTGGAAAAGAAACTCCTTCTTTTGAAACTATTGTGGGAACCTATTATCACACTCTAAGATGTCTGTTGAAATTAGACTGGTTAGGTTACCTTAAGGGAAAACAAGATTTTAGAAACACAGATACATGTGCAGACTTTCAAGAAAGAAATAAACATTAAAAATTAGGCGGTCATATTTCTGCTTTCAGTATTTCTTCACTTCCTGTTTGAACTGGCAAAGCAGGGCAGCTAGTGAGGAAGAGAAAAAAAGAATTTTTGTTAGTCTATACTTTTTAATTTGCACGTTTTGTATTTTCAAAGTCAAAAGAAAACACTGAAAAAAAACCTACCAGTGCTTTCTGTAGGATAGTTACTTAAGTTTTTTCTGTCTTTGGTGTATGAGAAAAGAAGAAAATATGGACAGATATTCTCTTTCACCTGATATTTCATCATTTTTTTTTGCCTGTGTTTTTCACGTTGATGACCCACAAACAAAATAGTAAGTCAGCATCCTACTTGGCTCCTGTTGGGCGACTTTCACAAGGCACAACAGAATATTGCAATGATAATAACAATTCTATGAAGGTTAAATGGCTAAAGAGTTATCTGGGTTATGAAAATCTTTGGAGTTTATTAATTGAAATTTCAATCTTTTCCTTTGAAAATATGGGGTTTGTACTTAAAAAGAAATTGCTTGTCATAGCACTAAAAAAAATTTATTTTCAGAATAAGAAGTATTCAGGTAAGCATAATTACAAATGCTATAGGGACTAATACATAAACTACATGAAAATTTAGAATAAATGGAACATAGCTTATTTAATTCAAGTAAAATTCAGATTTCAAGCAGGTGCAATATTTCCATTACCTGAGCTGAGCAACTTAATAAAAAAAGTAAATCCACCCAGGTTTTTTTCCTTTTCCTGTTCTCAAATACTTCAGTGTCCTGTGTACTTGTTCATCTTACTGCAATTTGTTTATTTAATTATTTTGCAATTAATATTTTCGGTTACGGTTGTTCTCAGTGTTTTAACCTTATAAATCATGGGGCATTCTGTCTGTTCAGCAGGACAGGTTTTATCCTGAAACATTGAAGGAGAATACATGCTCTAGAATGGAAATTTAGTAAGTTTTGGTTATTATATCTTTGAGCTGATTTCTAAGACACTGACTCTAGTTGAACTGAAGTTCTACTGCTTAATGTTTGGATTTACTGAACATGCAGTGATCATGAACAAACAAATGAAAACTCATTCTGGGAATGACTTGAGCACCAGCAGAAAAAGTAGTCTCATTACAGCCCCAGATGTAGTGGCATTCGTCCAGGACACTTGGCTTAGCAAATCTAGTCTTGCAAAAACATCAAGGGGCTTTTCATGATCACATCATGGGAACTGCTGCACAAACTAAGGTAAGATGGCTGCTTCGAGAACATGCTAGTACAAACATTCCTTCCTTTTTAAGATTGATATGCCATTTGTTAAAAGAAAACCCCTATTGGTATTCTTTTTTTTTTTTTGCATTACCATATATTTTTTACGTTACCAGGTAAATAACACTGTTGGTTTGAATATCACTTTACTGGGCTACTCATGTGTGCTTTCTTGCATTATTAAAGTAACAGAGTCCTGGTTTTGATATATCGGTACGTCCCAGTGTGTTTTTTCCCCCAAAACATCATTATTCTTGACTTTTCTTTACAATGTATTTCAAATTTTACGATTAGGGGATAGTTAGGAGGAATTAGATTTCAGGAAGTGTAAATATAAAGAGTCTACTTCTGACAGAGTAAAAAAAAAATCAATCTCATTCATATTTTCTTCAACAGATAGGCACACTAACTTCACTAAAATTATTAATGTGTTAAAAATTGTAACAATGTTATGGGAATGAACACTTTTGCTGGTAAGCATAATAAGCATATTATGGACTTGGTTATGCTTTCTAGGTATTAATGAAATAGAAACATGCATATGTTTTTGCATTATTCTTCGAAAATTGGGTTAAAACTCAGTTTTCCTGGTTCAAAAATAAAGGCAAAAGCAGTTAGAAGAGGAACAAATTGAATGACTAAGACCAGCAAAAATGGAAAATTATTATTTTCAAGTCATGACGCAAGGAGAGGGAGTAACTAGAAATGCATTAGAAAGGGTCCTGAAGTAAAAATATTTTTTAAAAAAGTTTCATTTTGTAATGAAAGAAGATGTCATGTAGTATAAACACTGGTGTACCAGTATACAGCATGGTCTTCCTTCATAACACTTTCAGCTAAAATGACTAAATGTGCAAATTATGGTGTCAAAACTCCAGGGGCGTATTAGCCCCGTGCATCATCCACCAACACATGTGCGTGATCTGTGTCAGCATTCCCCTTGCTCTGGAAAAGCAGGCACTTCACCCTGGATTGCTTTAGTACCAGCAGGAGATTTATTTATTCCAGTCCCTTTGTACGTCAGCAGTTGGGCTGTTAGCTTGGGAGACTTGGGTGTGGTCCCTGCTTGGGGATGTCAGATCAACTGTGCCTCAGTTGCCTGAGCAGAAAATGGCAACACAACCCCTCTCTGCAGGAATGCTGCAAGGCTGAAAGCACTCAGGTTTGCTGCTGAAGGTACTGAGACTGTAAGGGCTGCAGGAGCGACTCAGTGAGTGGTCTGAAGGGAGTTAGACAAGGCTCTTTCTACCTGATGTGATGCACAGGCACGCGGTGAGGGGGTACAGAGAGAAAAGGCAAAAGATAGACAAAAGAAAAGGCTGCTTCTCATTTGCTTTCAAATGTTTCAAATTTGCATCACTAAGCAACTTTTTAAGCAGGCAGATTTAAATAGGACAAGGGGTAATGGTTTCAAATTACAGGAGGAGAGATGTTAGGAAGATTAGATCTTAGGAAGAAATTCTTTAATGAGAGAGTGATGAGACACTGCAAGAGGTAGCCCAGAGGAGCTGAGGATGCACCATCCCTGGAAGTGTTCAAGGCCAGGTTAGATGGAGCTCTGAGCAACCTGGTCTACTGGAAGGTGTCTCTGGCCATGGCAGGAGGTTGGAACCAGATGAACTTTTGAGGCCCCTTCCAAGCCCCCAGCCATTCTATGATTCCATGATTCTATGATTATATTTTTATATTAGCAAGTGGCATCTTTTTAAAAAAATTACATATTTAATACTGGAGAAGGAGTGTCCAAAACAGAGGTGTTCAATAGAAACAATTGCTAAAAATTTGTCAAATGAGTTTAGTATCTTCTAACCTTTAAAGAGAAGCAGCACTGGAAAAACTGATAACTATCATAAGAATGTCCTTTGTGAATTTATCTAATATTCTAAATATAATAAATTTATTCCTTTAGACATCATTATTTCAATTATAGTTATAAAATTAAATATTTTGAAATAGTCCATTTTGTGAAAAATCCTAAGGCTTTGTCTTCTTATCTTGTTTGGGACAAAACCAAACTTCAGAACTTCTAGGTCTTCAGAGACTTGTCTAATAATAATATGTGCGATAAAACTATTTCATACCTCCACTTTTAATGAAGCACTGAAAGCATAAAAGTTCAAAATATGTTAAATCTTGTTCAGGATGCATTTGGATAATTAATGGAGAGATATCTTTTTAGTTAATAATTTGACTGAGTAAAGGAAAAGGATTTGCATATTAATGGTACTGGTGTTCCCTGAAGGATGGAATAGAAATCTTATATGGTTATAAAAGCCTGGCTCTTTATTGTTCACCAAATGCAACTTGTGTGGGGAAAATATTGGGGAGTGTCCACTATGGGAGTTACTTGTGTTTGTGGGAAAAAAAAAAGGTCTCCAAATTAGAAATAGCTGTTAAGTAACTTATTATTTAAGTTAGTTATTTCTCTTACGGTCTTCAGTAATTATCATGAATATGCTGTAGGTAAAATACAACATTAACACATCAACTTTTTATAAAGCTGATTTTTTTTTTACTAGCTTTGTCAGATAGTCACTGAAATTCAGAAACTCAAGATATGATCTGTTTATTTTAAGCATACCTCTAAGTGAACCATTGGAGACTGCTAACAGTACATGGAACAATCTTTTTCTATGGAAATGTTCCACGCATACAGTTTATGAGCATAGCTGGCCTCTCTAGCCTCTGGCTTGCCCTACCTCTCCCTGTATTTTGCATTCCCATGAATGAGAATGAACTATTACTTATTTTTGGCTCTCCCAAGAATGGAGTGAAGGAGTAACTTAACTTTTGCCCTCGGTGTCTCCACCTCCTCCAGTCAGAGCAGATGTCACAGATAGCTTTCAGCCATCCTTATTATGTCTTAATCATGTTCTGAACTTACTCATTCCCAGGAGTCAACAAAGAGTAGTCAAGCAGTAGGAGTAGTTATGGGAAAGAAGAATAAATAGTGCAGATGTCAGGAATTAAATCTAGACCATATTTAAAATGTCTCTTGCCTCTCCTGGAGTCCAAATCTCAACTGTTCTCTTCAGAGTCCCAGTCCAATGGTTTAAGTGTTCTGGCATTGGCCCTGGATGCAGCTCTGAACCTAGAGAAGGGCTGCTCAGCTCTGGGATGTGCCCAGGTACCTCAGAGCAGCCTTCCCCCATTGATGGGAGTGTGGGATTTCAGTGAGCTATCCCCAGGGACCACTGCTTTCCTTTACGTTCCAGTCAGGATCTGGGCTGTACCAGAGGGAAGGAAAGAGGTGGGTAATCAGCACAGTGTGATAAAATATCCTGAGTTGGAAGGGGCCCACATGAATCATTGAGCCCACTTCCTGCCCCTGCACAGAACAGTCCTGAGAATGACACTATGTCCCTGAGAGCACTGTCCAGACACTTCCTGAAAAGTGCACTTGAGCTCTGTCAGGCTTGGTGCTGTGACCAGTTCCCTGGGGAGCCTCTTCCAGTGTCCAAACACCCACAGGGAGAAGAATCTTTTCCAAGTATCTGACCTAGATCCTCTGACAGCTTCAGGCCATTTCCTCAGGTCCTGTCACTGGTCACCTCAGAGAAGAGATCAGTGCCTGCCCCTCCTTCTTCCCTTCATGAGGAAGCTGCAAACCACGGTGACGTTTCCTTCTGCATGTTGAACAGACCACTAGCAGGATTAAGAGGAAGATGATCAAATGCCTGAGACACATCCAGAGAAATCCTGGGCATCCCCACGGGCACAATCCTGCGTAATGCTGAGAGATTTGGGCACCAGTATTTTGGAAAGGACACACGATTTTTCCCCCTGGAGAACTGAGAGAAATCCACCACCAGTCTAGCTTTTTCATGATCTCTGCTATTTTTGTCAACAAGAAAAACCCGACCAGTAACCCAATTAGGAAAAGTAGCATTTGGCTTAATATAGTGGACATCTTCTTGAGTTTCCCAAGAGGAGGAACAGGTGTTATCTGCTGAGCAGAATTTGGTATAGGGGGTGTGCTTGAATTCGTACCTTCTACAGTTCCTTTCGACCACACATCTGAGGGGCCTGGAGGAAAAAGGGTTCTTGCCGCAGACCTGCTTGGGTCCTCCCGGCAGTGAGACCTTAGAGTATCCTCTGCTGCCTTTATCCTCAGCTTCTGCTGGTCCAGGAATTCCTGTTTGATACGCACATCGTCTTGTGGATCCCAAACAGGCTGTTTTGGAGGATGTGGGTCTGGATTGGTAAACCCAAGGTGACCTCCAGCTCCTTCCGGCCACACCCCCTGCTTGTTCCACAGTTTGTCCACTTCCTCCATGGTCTCCACCTGATCCATCACATGAGCAATGTCGGTCAGGCCTCCAGGTGGTGTTTTGGGGAGCATGCGTCCTGCTATCTGATGCAGTAATAATTCTCACCTTCTGCTCTCATGTCTGCCATTGATCGTCCTTGAACAGACCAAGTAACCTCACCCACTCCTCATATGGCTTCCCTTCGAGGCCCTTCACATCTTTGTGGCTGTCCTTTGGATCCTTTCTAAGACCTTTATATATTTTTTTATATTGTGGTGCCCAAAACTACACACAGGGGCCGAGGTGAGGCCACAAAACAGAAAGTGACAATCACCTGCCTCGACCACTTGTAAAGAAGAGTAGGAGGGAACAGCTAAGAGAGACCGGAAAAACAAGAAGTGACCTGGGAACCAGGGAGAGAAGGAATTCTGCCCCGTGGGGAAGCCGAGCAGGAGAGCAGGGCTCGCATCACCTGCGCGCCAATACCACACGGCACACGCTGCTGGTTTGCAGTGTGGCCACCAGGTGCCACCAGTGAACCAGCAATGAACTCTGGGCATGTTCGATGTGGTTAGTGAAGAGTTTTTGGCTCCTTCTGTGAAAGTGAGACGAGTATTCAATTTCAGACACTTGAAAATTCATAAGCACATAAGCACAGATGTAAAAATAGCAGAACCACTGGACCCAATCTCTGCCTTTAATTATAGCAAGTCTCTTCACAATATCATTATTTTAACCCTTAAGCTACTTTATGGTTTTTGCTAAGAACTGGCTAAGGAGTACTGTCTGAGGAATGAACAAAGTAATTAAAAATTATTTGCATTTTGACCCAGTGTTTGATTAAATTGACTCTTCTTTTTTTTGCTATTTGCAGATATGGGACAAAGAAGTTTTTCTTCTATTTTATTTTTTATCTATGTATATAGCCTCATGATTGAGACTTAGTTAAGCTTCATTTTGATGAGTTTATTTTTATGTAAATCTTTATTCAGCAACACTTTATGGAGAATTTTAGCCCATCATGGGTAAATTTTGTATTTGCAGCAAGAATTACTCAAATTCCATTTGGAAATGTTAGCAGGATTGACTTTGAAATTACAGCTTTTGTTCACTTCAGCTCTAAATAGCTAAATAAAATACAATAACAGCACAATAATTGGTAATTGAAATTAATATCTCATTTCCAGAGCTATGAATAGCACAGTTGTTCTATTACTATTTCTTTTTGAGTTTAATAACAGGTATGCAGTAATGTCTATAACAGTGAAACTATTGTGATACATATATTGGACTACCAAACACATCGACCATCAAAGAATATCCAACATTCATGATTCAGCACCAAAGATATCCCCCTCTTGGTCACTTCACCTTGAAAGTAAACTATCAGTATAAATCAAATATAAGCTCTTTTGTACAGATTATAACACTGACATAATTTTAATACAATGGAATGCTTTTTAACAGGTTCTGAATGTTTTTTCCAGCTTAAATAATATATCAGTGTTAGTATTATAAGCTGTTGATGTAAAAATACGCTTTTGGTTCTGCAAAAATTCTTCACATCATGCCCAGAGTAGATCAACAGCAATGCAAACTCTCTGGTCTGGTCAACTGTGTCTCAGTCTCCTAAATTAAACAGACAGATGCTTGATCCATTATTAGATGCTCACATTTGACACTCTCAGTGACCATTGGAACATGATTTCTATTTTTTCCCTTCTCTTACCCTGAAGTAGCAAGTGGCTCTCTAAAAATGGGTTAAGTTTTAAGGGAAGCAACTGGCCTTGGGACAAAACCGCACAAAGTACTTGTTGGTTGTTCTCCACTGAAGCTTTTTTCCAACAGGATATTGGGTTTTCTTTAGAAAGACATTTTTTGGAAGGTGCCTGATTTCTGCAGACAATTTAATTTTTTATTTTTGTTGGAAAGAGAGAACACCTGACAGCTGAAAACCCTTTGGCTGAAAATAAAACAAAACAAAACAAAAAAACAGACTTGGAAATGCCCTTCAGTGCTTTACGTCATACGTCCCAGTCAGACCATCCCCCTGTACTGCACCCCAACAGTCTGGACTGCAGGGTGAGGAGGCTCTGGGTTGCAAAAGCAGGAAAAGGGGCAATCCCCCACTTCTATAAACCCCAAAGGGGGGTTTTAAAGCGATTTTTTCAGGTTCCAACAGAGGTTTGTTATGAATAGCCTCAGATGTTTCCTTCTAGATTTTTTAAGAAAAAAGGCATGTATTTTGTAACCTTTTCTGTTTCAAGTACCCTACTTGCATAGAACAATTCAACTGACTAGAGCCAGGCTGGGATATCATCCTGCATGTGGGGCAGGGTAAGATCTGGTCAGGGGAACTGGGGTTGGACAGAGCCTGAAAGAAGTGGGCAGGGCTGTGGGGACAAGGACATGGCAAAGCCCAGTCAGGATGGCAGGTCAGTGAGCTGGGGTCCAGATGAGCAGGGCAAGTGTCCAGAGATGGGCACGGTTGCAATGGTCAATGCCTGGTGGTGGTCAGATCTCTGAGGGTGGGAGCTCTGGATTGCAGATGCAGAGACACTGCTCTGTGGGGGGAGACAGCGACCAAGATGCCACAGAGTGCCTCAGGATCCTGGTGATATGAAGGGCTACAGGAGATGAGGGCAGGGCTTTGAACTGTTTTGACAAGCAGGAATGCAACTTCTGTGACAGGAAAATGAAATAACTCTTACCTGTGAGAAGCACTGGGAAGCTTCTTGCTTGCCTGTCAGTCAGGCTTAAATGTATTTTTTTCCTTGCCAAGAATTTTGCTTTTGGGCTAGCTGTTCTTATCATTTCCACAAGACTCTTCTCTTTTGTGTCTCTGATGTTCTGGATTTAATTTTAGCCCTAATTATAACTTTTTTCCCCCAGCCTAAATAACAGTATTGTTTACCTAAAACCATCCACATGACAGTTATTAGTAGATAAATCCTTTCCCTCCAGAGCCAGTTGGATCCTTCAGAGACAGTTGGATTTAATTCATTTGCAGGTAACAAATGCCATCTAGTGGTTGTTATGGGCTTAGTTTAGCATCCAGTAAAATACAGCAGCTTGGAGCTGAATGAACAAAAATCATAAGCAGTAAATACAGAAAAGAGGACGGCGTGCTGAGGGCACTCTCAAGTTATCTCCACAGTTTTTGTGGACTGAGACATAAATAAATACATATTTATCTGGTTGTGTTGATGTATGATGTTTTCTTACCACCTGTACTAGTTACATAACCATCAGTGCTAATCAGGTTAGTGCAGCTGAGCTACATTTTCTGAATAAAATTTGTACATCCACAGGGAAACTTTTCCACACACATGGTACTGTCTTTTTCACTCCTGCAAACAAACACTGTGATTCATGGAAGGTGTTTCCATTTAATTATGCCAACAATGAGTCAGACATTCAATTAGTGCAAATTCATTAAACAAAAAAATGTTTCCAAACAGGAGATTTGCATAAGCCATGAAGGGCTGTTATAAGCATTGGACTACAGAGAAGAAAGTCCACCTATGAAAGCACTGGACTGTAGAGATTACAGGGGTTTGTAAGTCATGATCTGTACTGTGCAGTAGTTACAGGGAGAACTTGTTATTTCTCAGGATTATAAAGTAGAGGGTTTGAAAGAAGTGCATTCTCCCCATGCACGCAATTAACTCGTAGGATGCATTGCTGTAGGATTCTGACACAAGTGCATATGAGTTTTAAAATGAACTCTGACAAATTCATCTGGCATAGATCCATCCTGTGATGTATAGGCAGGTATGTGTATCATTCCTGGATGAAGTGTCCAGCTCAGGATTTCTGATGGTGCTGAAGGTAGGCAGGGTCCTCATAACGAAAAATTAGCCTGTGGTTGTCTCTCTTTGTGTAATTTTTGCCTGAGAAATAAATTACTGATGATCATCTGGTAAAAGGCTCTGGACTTTGCTTCAGCCTTGGATGTCAGTTCTGACAGTCTTATCTGGCTCAGAAACATTGTAAATATTGGCTGATTTAGGAGATTTCCTAAATGAAGTGCATATAATCCTTTACTGGAAGGTATCAGATATCCACAATTTTTATGCATTATATGCACTATATATACACTCATTCATTAAAATGCTGACCTATTTCACACTTCCCCTATTGACTTATTTCTTTTTCATGTCTCCATCCATCTCCTTTCTGCCTTGACTAAACAGACCAAAATGCTCTCCATACTGAGATAAGCATCTCATTTGCCAAACTGTGGTCTGTGACTAAGGAGATAAAATAAAACAATTTTGCCTATTCATACTTGGTGTGTAATAAACTAGAGAACAGAGATCTTAAGTAAAATTACTCTGAGGTTTGCCCTTAGTGACAAGTTTAATGAATCACTTTTCACATAGCATGAAGAGCATCTGCCAGGTGAAAGAGGAAGTTCATGAGCTTGTTCATTGTAGTTCATTGTGTGCTAACTCTAAAGAGAAACAGACTTAGAGAAGTCTCTTAGTCTCAATGTATCCTAAAATACCTTACATTCCTTCATAATGAGGGTTATTTGTAAAACAAAGGTAAATTACTGAATGGGGAATAATAGTGCAACCATGTTACCTGTGATGTCAGAGAGGAGGTAGAGCCAGTCACCAGCATTACAACAGGTCATGCCTTTCCATAAACTGAGAAAAGCCATCAAATCCTAAATAGGTAGCAGCCATCAGAATATTGTGTCACCAAAAAATTGATGGTGAGTTCAGTACTTGTCCTGGTTTTGTGGGGATGACACTTGTGGCCTCTGATTGGGAAGAAAGAAATGTCTTGATGTTGCTTTAGTTTCCACCAAGCCACCACTTATGCAGGGGGCTAACCTAGGGGGGATCAGTGATGGCAGCAGTGACCTGGCAGCTCATCTTTGCTTTGGGGGAAACCACAGGCAGATAAACTTTTGATGGTACATACACTGTACTCACTGATGAATTGCTTGCATTGAAGCAACCTAAGATCAAAAAAGTCTTACTGTTAAGTAATTTATAGAAGAACCAGAAAAGGCTTTGAGATTACGTGCAATTTTTTTTCTGTATAAAAGCCATAGGTGAGAACATTTCTGCTTAGATGGCCAAGACCCAGGTGTGATCTCTTCTATATAACAGAGTATATCAAGGGAGCTTTCTATTCAGCTCCTTTCCTCTGACTGCGTGCTCTGTCCCTTTTCAAAGAATATGTATGAATTAAGGGATAGATCTGAGCTGCCAAGTTCTGCCAAACTCCAGAATCCAGCAAACCCTCTCACCTACTCTGACCCTTCTTGAATAAGTTTACTGCCTCTTCTTAGGTAAGTTTAATGCAGTATGTGCTTCCCTGCTTGGTAGAAGATTTTGCTACTTAGTAAGTTAAAGACCAGAAGAAGAAGAGGTGGTTAAAATTCATTCTTGCCTGGAGAGGTTTGAAAGTTTAGTGTCCCATCTCCTGGCAAGGTTTATGACTGTGATGATGGGAGGTTCATAGTCTGCTCCTGCTCGTAGGGCTGGGCCACTGGGCACACTGGATGCATTGCCCATTCAGCTCAGCACTGTCCTCTCTGCGGCTGCCCTCTAACCCCCATGCCACCTTTACAATGTTGTTGAGCCACTGTTCATTCCCCTGGGCAATCTACCTCACCCTGCTGTAGGACAGCAGTGATTTACCACCCCAGGGGAAAATTAAAAGTAGCAAAAATTCTTTTATCTTGATATTCTTGGTTTACTTATTGATTATTTCCTCTTACTTTATTCATGTGATTTCTCAGGAATGAAAAGTATCTGTACAGAGTCTTGTCTAGAAAGAGTGATTGATGCAATTCTACATTAAATATACTAAACAGTTCATGAGGTTAAAAGGATAACATAATAAACACATTTCCCAAACTCACACTTGCTCAACTGTTTACATTCAGATCTGTAGAAGAAACAAAATCTGATTAATGGAACTACCCTGGTAGTTTTCATATTAACTGATCAAATCCCCCTTTCTAGACATGAATGTCATAACATAAGTTAAATGTATATTTTACAAAGTTTTCATGATTTTTATGGTGGAATCAGGGTCACTAATGAGCTTCAGTTCCATTTGACCTGCATAAGTGTAGAAACAGCCTTTCACAATACTTTCTCTGTATTTATCCCCATCTTCAGTGTGTTTAAATAAGTAGTTGAAATAACAGCCACGATGAAATAAAAAAAACCCAGGGGCAAAAATGTATCGGATTAGTAGGTTACATTTATGGTAACTGATTTTCCATATATTCAGATGGATACACATGCGCTAAATCAAATAAGATATTTCAGGAATCTTGAAAAATTAATCAGCTTTCAGAACTTGGTTCTCAGAGGATAAATGGAGAGTTAAAAGTCTAGCCACATCTGCTGGTTTCATATGTGCTGTCATACTGTACTGTAACTAATGAAATAAGACATAATGAGTCAATGCATCTCCTGAAAAGAATGAAAATAATATGATTTTCAGCATTATGCATAAGACACATTTTTGGAATGGGAAGATATAAAAGACTTGTGGATCTCAATAGCAAAAAAATTAAAAAGAGCAGAGATTTAAAATATTTCTGTGATTTGAATATGAAAAATGGAATGAAGTGGGAGTTTCTAGGAATTAGAGTATTAAGGGATATTTCCTATTAAATTAAATTATGTCTGTCTCGTTTCTCAGAGCAGGGATCAACAATGGAGATTCTATAGGTAAGAGGAGATGAACAATATTTTAAAAGCCTTGTAATGTGTTCATTTCTGTTCTGGTACGAAATCAGCATCAAAAAAGATCTCTGACTGTAGAGAGGCTATTAAAAAAAATAGCAGGTACCTTTTGTGCCTTTGCAAGATCATGCTTGGGCAAACACATTTTAGAGTTTTTTGAAAATTTTCTGCAAAAATAGGAAGGATGTAAGGTATAGTATTTGTATCTAAGCCTATGCTTTGGAAAAGATAGTTGTTTACGACACCCTATAATATGTTAAATACTGATATGGAATAGGAAAATGTAATAAAAAACCAGCCTGGTCACCACACACAGCACAAAAAGTGTTAAGAACTACCATGAAAGAGGTGATTAGGCAGTCTGTATCACAAAACCTGTACAGACATGTAAGATGGGTGATTAATCCCACAAGTTCAGATAATAGATGCTTTAAAAGGTTTGAAGTTGAAAAATACAGAGACACGAAAGCACAATGGCATTTAAAACATTTTAACAAAACTATTTTTGAATTGAGTTGTAAAATTGTAGACTGCAAGACAATGCATTTGCTAAGCATGAATAGGATGATGCAGATCTTACCTTTCTCTAAAAAACCACAAACTCTTACAACTGAGCTAACAACATTTATTTTATTTTATTTTATTTTATTTTATTTTATTTTATTTTATTTTATTTTATTTTATATTTTATTTTATTTTATTTTTTAATAATAGGTATAACAGTTCTACAAATGTAATCTTAAAGCGGGAATTTTTATCACCCCACTGAAAGAGTTTGAAAGTGGATCCACGTGCTACCTTTTGAGGATACAAGGTGGTTAAACCTGATTGGTGAAAATGGTAATTAGTACAGACTTTTCTTGTTCTCAACGACAATCTGATATGTGCTGGAGCATGGTCAGGTACTCAGACACACAGCAGTTGTTTGGGATCTCTGCCTAAGTGCAGAATATGGCTCAGTGCTGTCACGGCTAAGGTTTGCAAAGTCAGATAATTCAAGATCCTTCCTGGCAGCTATGCCATAGTTCTGTGTAAGCTGTAAATTACTGCTGTGGGACAGCCTCCCAACCACTCTAACGGCTCTCAAATGAGCATCAAGACTGCTTTCTTCCTATCTTCAGCAAGCAGACGAAAATTAGCATTTTCTTTCATTAAACATTTTGCCTTTTTTTTTTTTTTTTTTTTTTTTTTTTTTTTTTTTTTTTTTTTTTTTTAATACTTTAAAGAGGCATTAACTGTAATGTCTTGATGGGTCACTGTTAGGGAATAGCTGTATGTTTGTTTGAGAGTGATTCTTAAATAAATTGATAAAACACAGCTGTGACTGATTAACAAAATTGATCTTGATCAAAAATTGAATGAGGGTATTAAACAAGACTAGAAAACATACAGTGCACAACTACCTAGTTACTGCATAAAGGCAAAAGTCCTCTGGAAACCAGAGTACATGGTCATGAATCATTCTCCCTCTGAGTATTGACAATAAACTATTTTCCTAAAGAGACTCTTTCAGGATAAAAGAAACTGTAACCCCTAGGGCTTGAGAAACCTGCAGTGTTAGAGATTCTATCTTTGAGTTTAAACCTAAATTCTTGCTCACTGAGGTAATTTATGCAGCATTAAAAAACCGTGCTTAAGAAAAAAATGTTTTACCTCTTTCAGGACTCCTTGAAACTTCCTCTGACACCTTCCAATTCCTTCTGTTCTTTAGAGGAATTTAAGGGTGCTTTTATACCAATGACACATGGAGGAAGAAATTAAATAAATAATAACCTAGATATTAGAATTCATGTTTTGTCAATATATATTTATCATTTTGCAAAGAAGTGGAGTGTTATTAATAATAAATTTTATCAGGGTCATAAAAGCCCTGATCAGAGAAATGATTTGTCCCTGGCTGTCCAGCTGCAGAAACATAATCCAGAAGTCCTAAATATTCATGCCAAGAGCATCCAATCTCACATGTTTTTTTATACCAGTTTTAAAAGTCTTCTGGCAGAAGATGAAAGGTGCTGTAAAAATATTAAACTATACAATTAAAAGCCACTTTTTTCTAATTCATATACAACAGCCTAGGATGGAGGTCCCTGCCTCACACATGTTCAGTGCTAAGGGAGCTATCTTGAATGCTGCCTTGATTTTCTTAAAGAAATAGATTAGTACATTTCTTTATCCCTCTTTTGTAGCAATAATTTCTAATATTAATTTCTAATAAGGCATTCATATTGCATGACATTGTTGCAACACATTAAGAGAATTTGTTAGATTGCCATGTCCTTAAACTCTTGTAATTCAAAATTAGAAGTGCTGCACAGTCTCAAGAAAAGTCATGAGGTGTGAGAGGTGTATGAAAGCTCATGAATGCCACATCACATTTGAGCTCTGTCATATTCATTTAAACATGGCGTGAAGCTGATGTACTGTTGTAAACATACACAAAAAGTGAGAAAATTTTTTAGAGAATAAATTTTTACAGGTGTACAATATACTAGATTTGAATGAGCTCTAGGTTCATGTCTAGAGACAAGACATTCACTCTTAGACCGGGACTTCTCGATCAGATTTCAATTGTTTTTTCAAAGTGCATGCAAGTACCAGTATCTTGCATAGGGTTTTGGAAGGGAGACACAATCTGAGAGCGTCTCATCTGAGTGCTCCTGACTTAGCACTGCAGCTCCATCCTCACCAAATGCCCACTGTTAGACAAAGCCCTGATGACCGTTTTTTAATTAATTAATCTCATCAAATCGATTTCTCACTGACTTTTTGATAGCCATGTTGCTCCAAGGTCTAGAAGAGTGTAATAGCACATACATTTTTTGCTGCAGAAGAGTTTTGTCTGCTCATCTATGCTTGTGACTTATTGCACCCCTCAGTCACACAGATACACTGAAATAAACACTGACTCCAAAAAAAAAAAAAAAAATCCAAAACACCATAGACAAAAGTAATTCCCTATCTCACTTCAAACATGGCACATAAAAGGGGCAGGGAACTGCAGCCCAAGGTAGCAGCCAGCAGTTGAGAATAGGCTGCAATATTGAAAAACAACCATAATATGGAGACAAAATATATGCAAAATTGTACCAGTGAAAGAGAAAAAAGTAGGTTGAAATAGTTGGCTAAGAAAATTTTACTGCAAGACAGGAATCCACAGGAAATGTGCTAATTCCCTACTTCAGCATTTTCGGCCTAGCATAAATTTCTTTGTTATGAAAATTTATACAGCAGCAGGCCACAGGATGAACTTTCATTTTGTTTCTCAGTAGAATGGTCAGAAGGTTTTCCTTAGAGAAAAAAAAGAAAATAGCAGCAAACTCACCCAATACTTAATTTATTGGGAACAGTCTAACAAAATGGACCCTTAAAAAACAATTTAAAGAGAACAGGTCTGAGGTTGCACTCATGTATAGGCCAGCTGCTAGCATTACCAGAGGTCAAACTTAGTTTGTTTTCAGCTTGTTTCCTTGCACAGATATTAGTCTTTGTCTGTAGTTTTGGCTATGTCTCTATTTTCCTAGCTCAGGTTAATCTAACACATCATCTGTCTTATTGTTTCTTTAAAAAACCTCAACCACTGACATTTACAAGTCACGGTATTTGAAATACTTTCCTTTGGGTCAGTTTGTTAAATTGCTTCAGATTAAATAAACAAAATCACAGTCTGCTATGTTTTGAATAGTGTAAATTTATTTATATAGAATATCTGTTATTTTGGGGTAAAAACCAGCAAGCCATATCCTTAACCCCTATAAGAAATAATAGATCTACAGAAGTTACACTGGTTTCTGCTCTCTGAGGGCCTGGCACGGAAGGCTGATTACATGATCCAGACACATTTTAGATCTTTCTTTTACTGAAGGCCACTATTTTCAGATGATCAGAGTGGGAAATGGGGTGGTTTTATGAATGAAGGAGCAGTTGTCCTTCTTGATGTGACCGAACCTGACTTCTGCTGTTAATTATCAGATTATATTGTTGGATCTAGCCCTTCAGATGCTTAAGACCAGACTCCAGGCTAGGTTCAAAAAGAAACATGGATTTAAGGCACAGTGTATTTGACCCATGCTGTTGGCCCCAAGGTAAAAGCCTGCTGTGCCTGTGACCAGAACCCCCTGTGAGGCCTCACCATCTGTTTTATACTGTTGTCCAGCTCTTCCCATGTATTATATGAGAGCGAGATTTGCCACAGCATAGTCCACAAGTGGTGCACATGGTGCCTCAACTAGACAACGTGGAACAGAGGGCTATATCTGACACTTTTCTCCCAGTTAGGTGCCCCTCTGTTGTGAAGATTCAGACTCTGAAACAGATTAATGTGCTTTTGTTAAACATCTTTTTTTCTCTTAAAAAAACCCCCTTTTTTTTCCCCTTCCCCAACAGTGGTTAGAGCAGTGCATAGAAAGCCAGAGCTTTAAGATACTCTCCCTTCCTGTGTCTCATTGCAATATATCGCTATGGATACTTCTCACATATGAAGAAGAGTAGATAAAATTGTACACTGGCTATTCTGCTTGCCAAAGTTGAGCCACTAGATATCCAGGAATGAAAAATTCACTGGCTCAGAGAGAATGCATGGTGTAGACTGGATTTTTGGCCAGTTCGTGTCTGTCTTTACAGTTCTAATTTATTAAGAAGGGGAAGGGGGCAAACGAAGATATGCCATCTTTCTTCAACTACCTCTATAATAAAAAAGATTCCTTTAAAAGAAGGAAACTGACCTCAGTTCATGTAGTTAAGGATATGTATTTAAATTTTTGTGCACAAATCCTTTTTGTTCTTTCTATCGTAGATTTTATAGGGATGCAATCAAGACCTGCTCTGCATGTGACTCCTGCTACTGTCAGTGATCATCTTCTTATTGGTATCTAAAATTGGATTTGGGCTTGTAGAGATGTGGGGTTTGCTAATATAAGTTTCTCAATCTCTCTTTTTCAAAAGGCACTATTACAAAGAGAAAAATCCTGATTTCTTCAATTTTTTATACCGGAAATAGAATGGTGCAAATTAGCATCATGTTTTTCCTAGATATTGAATTTAGCAAATCCTTAAAGAAAAAATATGTAGTAGAAGATATACATATAATTTTGTTACAAAACACATGAAAAACAACATATGCTGGACTGAATGTTTAAACCATCAACTCTTTAATAACTCAGATTATGCTTTAATACCATTTTCTGGTCAGGAGTAGAAACAAAGTCCCAATAAATCACATATGCAGAATTTTATCTTTTTTTTCTTTACACTGTAGTAGTCAGTCCCAAAATATTTTATTAATGTTTAAAATGAAATTAATATTTTATTTAGTTTCAAAATATTAAAAAAATAGAAAACATTTCAAAATAGAACAACTGAATGAAAAAATAAAATTTTATTTAACAGACCATTTTCCATTAAAAAATACTATCAAATACTTTTACAGTCTTTGATAACAAATTCAGAACTAAGTCCTGCTCTTATTTAAAGATGAGATGGGGCTGTGTTAGTATCTCTGTTTGAAAAAATTGAGGGTGTTACAAACACTGCAAATATAACTATGGAGTACTTCTTCAGGAGGTTTACTTCTCCCCAGTTGAGTTTGTCTTAAGGGGCTGCTGACTTTGTATTTCTGTTGACAATAGTGTGCCAAGAAAATTAGTAATTTTGTTACTGTATATTTCATGACCACATTCCTGTTTGCGTCCCTGTCCTTCCTTTCTACTTGGATACAAAGTGCTGGGAGATCTACCAGAAGTGTAAGGCAGATCATAATTAATCCTTTATTTTTAAGTAAGTGTTCAATAAATGACATTTTCTGGTCTGCACTGAGTTTTTCAATGACTAGCCAGATATTTAGAAAGTTTTGGTACTTCCAAGAGAAATTGCTACGGAAATCAAGTTTCAAAACAGGGTTTAGCTCAACAGAGAACAGAAAATATCATCAGATGTAGGTTTAATAACAATTGTTTGCATATATGAGAATTACATTCCAAATATATGCAAGTTTTCTTCTTAAAGAAAACACTACCATATTCATGCAGTGGAAATTAGTTTACCAAGAACTTGGTTCAATAACTCATGTGCTCTGTGGTCCAACAATTCTGATATGAATTGTGAATCATCCTTGAAAACTTACAAGTAGTACAGGCAAGCCATCAATTTTCAGACAACAGAAGCAGCTGTTTTTGCAGAAATCTGGCTTTACTACCCTTCAGCACAACAGAACACAAAGTTTCAATAATGGAGGCAATTCAGGAATTATAAAGTTTTTGGTTTAGAGGCATTTTGCCTTTCCCAGAATCGCCAAACAATTCCAGTTCAATATGAATTGCAAACATAAAAGCAGGTCTATAAATGTCTCCTGTGAGTATTTAATAAAATGGACAATTTTCAAAGTTGTCCAAAACATTGCAGTTGACAAGGAAATCAAGCAAGATTGCTTTGAATCTTATATTAAGCCAGTAGCAATAAACCAATATAATTTTACAGTGATTTTACCTATGACTGCATTAAAATTATATTGCAATTCCCGAGTGTCTGGATAAAATGGCTTTTTTTTACCATTCAATCACCAGTAAATTATCTAAGCAGCTGGAAATACTTTCATCTCTTCTTATTGTGTTTGTCTCATGCTGGGTACAACATATGCTGAAATCAAAAGCTCAACAGTCAAACATAGATTTGATATTTAAAGCAAAAAAAATTTTGATATTTAAAGAAAAAAAAAGACCATTCACTAAGACCATTCAAAGTCCATTCACTAAGACCATTCAAAGGCCATTCACTAGAACTTTGATTCCCAAGAGCCTCAAAAGCCAGAGCATCCTCCTGTAGTCTTCATTTAAGAAATATTGAGTTTTATGTATTTGAGTCACAGGTTATTTTGAAGTGTTTTCCAGCTTAAGAATAATTTATCTATTCCAATCATGCAGCAACAGCACCAGCATAAAGAAGATAAGTAAACCAAGAAACACTATGAAGATCTACCCGCAACCAATAACTCAACCCACTACACAAACAGGTGCTCTCTTTTGTGTTACAAAAGTAGAGGAAGAAAAAATCTCAGTAGCTGTGATTCTATGTCTGTGTTATCTTTTAAAGTAGGTTCAGATGAGCTGAAACAACAGCCTGTCTCCCGAGAAGAGGATACCGTTTCTCGTGCTGCTCTAAGCCCCTGCTATGTGAATTGCTGCACGTGATGTGCCATACAACGGCCAAAACAGGTAAGCACCTGAGTCTGCAACAGGCACACCCAAGTCTTTACCTCTCAATAGTGGAAATTCACCCTTGTTCAAAAGAAAGCAAACAACGTCTGTGGATGACACCCTGCTTACACTGTTTGACTCATCATTTTCTTGGTGAATCCAGAAAAATAAGTTAGAAAGCGTGAGCCTCTGTAATTCACAGACTGGCATATATGTGTCAGGGAAGTTTTCAACATAAGTTTTTTTACAAGAAAATGTAAGCTTGTAGAAATTTAACAAGTTAGAATTTAGAAATTGGGTGGTTTTGGGATTTTTTTTCCAAAATAATTTGCTAAAAATATCTTCCTGGTATAAAAAGGAAAGTTGTAGTAGAAAAAAGAATATAAAGAAAGTGGATCCAGTTAAGCCAAGCTCTCACATGCAGGGGCGTTTGAGCCTGTGCCTTTCACAGCCCACACCTGTTTATATCTTGAATCCTTCTCTTGTTCTTCTGCTAGACCAGTGAATAAGCAATTATTCTCACACATGATCTTCTTTAGAAGACAACTCTGATGTACACTGTTAACTCAGTCTGGGGCAGCTGTAACGTTCACTCTGTCTGTACAAGAACACTTGTGGAACAATCTGCCTTATACACAGAGCATTTGCTCTTTGCCACTTTCTGTGGTTCATTTTCATCAGCTAAAGTGATAGATTAATGATGTATCAACACTCCCTCTGCAGGGACCTAACGTGGGTTTTCTCTGTCCTGAGCTAGTGCCCTAGATAACAGACACTTCTGATCCTGTCAAGGAGGGCAGAGGGGGAGTAGTGACAGAGAACAAAAGAAAGAGGTCAGTTTATGCTTTGAAGCAAAAGAAGGAAAGCACTTAAACCCCTGAAAATTCCTAAAGAATAAAAAAAATCATTTAATATTAGTTCAGGAAGTTAGCTGTGCAATGAATTACATACATAGCATTTGAGTGTACCCTTTTTACTTTTCTAATATCTTATTATAATACAGTTGTACTTGAACACGACATATAATTCCAATAATGGTATTTTTAGATACATATATTGTAAAGATAACATGATTTCATTGTACTTAGATATTATTTATTTAAGACATCAGAAGCTACCATTTACTGTCTCTAATTTCACATTACATAAGTACATCTTTTATTTCACCACAGCCAGGAGTTACTTGCTATCTATCAATGCTTTCCCATATATCAGGTCCTGCTGCAGGCTCTTGGCTTCCCAGTGCAGCCTGAAAAAATGCCAAGCATTCAGGTGAGCTCAGCTGTCATGAGTTTCCACCTTTTCTGCTCAAGTTCAAATTGTGTCACTTCTTTTACCATATTCATAAGATTTAAAGGAAACTTAGGGCAATGACATGGTATATTTTGTTGTGGGTATACATGACATTTAAGATTAAAGCTGTTCATAAATTTTATTCAGTTTTTTAATCTGAGTTTCATATACTCAGCCTTCAGAAGGTCTAATGCAGCTATTTTCCTTTACCCCTCTCTTCACTAATTCCAACTACTGTAGTAATGTGACCTATAAACCAGGATAACTCAAGGAAAGAATCTTTCTTAAAAACAGCACTAAATAATTTAGGGTTCGGATATGTGTAGTGTTATTCCTCCAGGCACTTTCTACAAGTGGAGTGTTAAAACTGGCATCCAAGCTGGTGCTTTTATTAGTGATCATGTCCTACAGGTAAATAAGGCCAGTTTTGTTTCATATCAGTATTGTGCTAGATATTAAGGCTAGCTTGTGCTCTAGTCCTGGTGCACATCCCTCAGAGGGGGAGGGATCTCTGTGCCTCTTGGAGCACACCTGCTCTGTCCCATGGGAATTACTGTCATCCAGAACTTCTCACGAACAGGAGACAGACAAACTCTGTCCTTAGGGCGCTGCATCTAAGCTGTCCCACCCTCATGACGGGACAGTGCTCGCTGGTGTGACACTGCACTCCCACAGCCACACTGTCCACGCAGGTCAGTTCTGCAGCTCTGCCCCTCACAGGTGAAGTGAGATCTCAAAACCCTCTTCCCCTTAATTTTTTGCTGAGCATGTGCACATCTTTAATTTTTAACTTTTAGAGTACACCATCAGTCTGCAGTAGCTCCCATATTTATGTTCATGCAAGAACACGGATTGAACTGACATCCTCATTCAGATGTAGGAGACATTGCACTGACTGTACTGTTGCATTTTCTCTAGTATAGTGCAATCTTTGAGCTTCATAATCTGTCTGATGTGAGCACAGTTGTGTAGTATAAGCCATATTTGCTTCAGCTATGTATTATTTAAAGTGAGAAGAAAAGGAGTGTTCTTGTCTAGTCCAAGCTCCTACATATCATGAGTCATAGAATTTTAACCCGCAATTTTGTCAGTGTTTTATGAAATGTCCTTTTAGGAGAATAATAGAAGCTTCTTTGTCCTAAGACTTTCAGGAAATGTAGCCAGTTCTTATACCCCAGAATTGGCATGGAAATGTGTATATGTTAACTCTTTTCCATTTTATTATCGATTAATATTTTCCTAAGAATAAAATATACAAGGTATAATTAAAACCTTCTGGATTTCTTCTACAGCCCATGTCCTCAATAAAACAAAGTAATCAAAGCTGTGGCATGTTCAAAAAGACTCGGTTTGTCCCAGAAAAAAATCTGGTTAGTCTTCTCCAGGAAGCTAAAGAATGAAAAAATATACTGTTCCACAGCAGTAAGTCTGCTTAATAAACAGCCTCTCACCAGAATAAGCCCTGTTTAAAATTGTTACTATTTTTATTTTATTATGCAAGAGGAACTACATGGAAAAGTTAAGAACATATTGGAGGCAAAAGCCTGAGATGATGTGAATATTTTGTTTAAAAAGTTTAATGACCTGGTTTGTTAGGCTTTTCTTGCAGAATACCAAAACTTAGTAGCTAGTGCTCTTATATTTGTTTTCTCCTGTTTATTTCTTTTTGTGTATCACTAAATTTGAACCGTCCACACTACATTACACTTTAGTTCCTTAGTGATTTGAAGCCTGGTGCCTGGAACTGAATGAAAAATATTTGACTGATTAAAAGCGAGGCATATTCTAACCCCTAATTATTAATCATGTACAAAGGAAGTAAGGGCCATCTATGTAAATAAATTTCATTAAGTGCAGACTGCTTGGTCTGGGCAGTGGCATTTGCCTTTCACAAACCTGTAGAGTAACAAGGGGCAAATCAGCATTAGTCTCTCTTCCCTTACACTCTGCTGCTGTCTCATTTAAGGAGTGCAGTCTCCAGCCAAAACCATTTCACTTTTTATTTTTGAAGGCATGTCTATAGTGGTACATACTCTAGCCTGGAGCTCAGAGATGACACAAAGAACGGTGATATTTATTTTACAGAAGGTGACTGAAACAGTGCCCGAAGTGCAGGCAAGAACTCTAAATCCTTGTGTAAATACACTAAATGAGGACTGCTACTTCAGATCCTGGTGATGGGCATCTTTCAGATATCCTATGTATAACATAGGCTTCTAGCCAGCTGGTTGCCTAGTGATCTGCAAAATACACCAGCATATAGCTGGAGCTACTCTAAAAAGTGCTGAAAGTATTTTACAAGTCAAACCCAGTCATTTTCATATGAGCTTTCCTTTAAAAAAGTAAATTAGAAGAGAACTAGATCTGAACAAAAACTTGACAGACACAAACAAGAAGGATTAGCAAAGCTAAAAACCTCTCCAAACTCCTGCAAAACTAAAATAGCTTAGCACATTATCTAGTGGACTTCTTTTATATGAAAAACAGATGGGTGAAGGAAGTAGAAGAAAAGTCACGCTGCAAAGCACTAAAAAAAAAAAAAAAAGATACAAAATATCATTTAATGAGGTAAAAAATGTCCTCAGTTGGCACTTCTAGCACTCACATCTGCTGTATAGAAATTTTCAAGGAAGTGCTCTATTCTCATGCCCAGTAACTGGCTTCCTAATTCTTCTGTAGAAATCATATCATGACTTGTAACTTCACAAGACTGCTTAGAAGTTGAAGCCCAATGTCTGTGCCTTTAACAAAAGGGTCTAACTAGCATTAGGACTGGCTACGCAGTCTTAGATTTATTTTTTGTTTTATTATTTTGAGACATTAGGTATCTGAGTGAGATACCATAAGTTTCAAGAAAAAGAAGACTTTTTTTTTTCTTTTTCTTTTTCTTTTTCTTTTTCTTTTTCTTTTTCTTTTTCTTTTTCATTCTCTTTTTCTTTCTCTTTCTCTTTTTCCTTTTCTTTTGATTTTTTTTCTCTTTTTCTTTTTCTCTTTCTCTTTCTTTTTCTTTTTCTCTTTCTCTTTCTTTTTCTTTTTCTCTTTCTCTTTCTTTTTCTTTTTCTCTTTCTCTTTCTTTTTCTTTTTCTCTTTCTCTTTCTTTTTCTTTTTCTCTTTCTCTTTCTTTTTCTTTTTCTCTTTCTCTTTCTTTTTCTTTTTCTCTTTCTCTTTCTTTTTCTTTTTCTCTTTCTCTTTCTTTTTCTTTTTCTCTTTCTCTTTCTTTTTCTTTTTCTCTTTCTCTTTCTTTTTCTTTTTCTCTTTCTCTTTCTTTTTCTTTTTCTCTTTTTCTTTTTCTTCTTCTTTTTCTCCCTTTTTCTTTTTTTTTTTTTCCCCAGGAGCTAGAGCTTCTAAATATTAAAGAGCAGTTCAAAGTTTTCAAGAGAAAACAAATAAGAATACAAAAAAAACCTCTGTGTGTGAGTGACAGTGACAAGGTCTTCTGCTCATCTAGAAATAGCTAATGAGATGTTACAGAAAAGAAGTGTTGTTCTGATTTTCTGGCTTTAGTGATAAAACCCAGATGCTTTAGAAAAGATGCAAAGGATGCACAATAGGAATAATTTCTTCCAGAAAAGTTTCCTTTTAATCTTTTGCATAAAAGAGATTAATTTAAACATGAAATAGGGACTTCTCAAAGCCTTTTCAATATTCTTTATTTTAGCATTAATTATAACAGCTCTAGCTTTACTTGGGATATGTATAAATGACAAACTCTTTTAAATTTGGTAGGGAGATAATCTAAGACATGTTCTGTTACACAGAGTTGGTGAAAAAATGATTTGCTGCTTATATGGAAGAGAAATGAAAGATGTTGCACGCTAAGGACAAATATTAATTGAATTTTTCGAGGCTTGAATTATTCAGGCTAATTTATAAGGACTGGGCCATTAAACAGCAAGAATGGAGATGGCACATAACAATATAAATCATAATTACACATAACGATTTGCATCGCTGAGATATTCAGCTGCAACTAATGGGATAAACTACAGTCTTTGTTTTGAAGAAGACTATTTTTAAATTGTTTAACTAGTAGAGAAATTGTTTTTAAAGACAGGGCTTAAATTTTTAATGCACTCATGATCACTAATATCTGAAAAAGTATGGTGAGGAATAAAATCATTCCTATTTAGGGTTTTTCCCAAATCACTCTACACATTTATGGACAAGCACTGTGAAGGCTATCACTCAAGGATTAAGATTGAAAAAACCCAAACAAACCAAAAACCTACAAATGAACAAAAGAAAGCTGCTAAAATTCCTTGCATGAACCTTCTTAGTCAACTATTCTTATAGAAATTTATTCTTGCTTCCCTAATGAATCCAGTCAAGTAATGTATCTATACTTGGCATGTTACATTAGGTGAAGAAAAATCTAGGAATGTAAGTGTTTAATTAAGGTTATGAACAAGGATTTGAGAATATTTGTTTTTTGATTCATTAAAAGAAAAAAAAAAGAAAAAAGCCTGAAGGATATTATTTTTAAGTGTCACTTTTGAAACGTCCTTCTCTTCCAACAGAGGTAAAAGCTGTAAAACTGTATTCAGCTCTGTCCTAAATTAAATATTTAATTGAGAAAGAACTGTTTTTCCTGTTCCCTCTTTCACCTCCCAGCTCTCGGCAGAGACTCAGCTATAGCATCAAGTTCTATCATGTGTATCTGTTTCCTAATAATGGTACCAGGAAAGGACAGATGATAGGAGAGAAGGTGGGAAGAAGTGATTTTTCAAGTATTTTATCTGACTCTCAAGTGTCACAAGTATTCACATGTAATCTGCGACTTCCCCTTTCCTTTGGTCTAGGAAAAAAAAAAATTAAAAAGGTGCTATTTTTATTTTTCACCATGTACTTATATCCCACTGATGTCAACAAGGCCGTAGGATAAATTGTAGCCTTAAGGAAGCTGAATGGTGACAGACAGCTCTGGGATCATCTGGGTATTTGCTGTAGTATGGAAAACCAGTCAAATTTCCCTTCAGACATTGTCTGTCTCCTGTCATTCTTCTAACATCCACAGGGCCTGAAGGCTGAGAGCTGAGCATCTCTTACAAAGGGCAACCTCAGCCAGCTCCTCTTGACAGGATCTTGATGCAGAACAGCAACAACAAGTCAGGCTGGGGAGATCTTCTACATCTGTTTTGAGCAATTAATCCCCTAGAGGTAACTCCACTCACATGAAACTAATTTTGCAGTGTTTTAGCTACAATGTGATTGAGTGAGCAGACTGGAAATTGAAGAAACTTGGTATTTATTTTGTGAAAACAAATGAAGAGGCCATTAACCTTCCAATAGAAATGATTACCATATATGTTTTAAAATACTATTCTTTTCTCTTCCCAGGCTTGAGAGCTGTGCAACAGCTTTGGTGACAATCAAGATGATGCTACTTGTCAACACTAAACCAAAACAGATTATTGTGATGAGAGAATCAGAGCTCTCCAAACACGATCATGAAATCTGACCCCATAGACTCCTGCAGCCTCTCTTGTTATCAACCAGCTGTAGGTTAAATTCTCTCAGAGAAGAAAGTAATCAAAGTTTATTTCAGAGTATATTAAGATAATTTCCTAAACCTTACTGAAATAAATGAATGCCTCTCTTACAAATTGGTGTCTATTTGGACTTGAATAAAGAATGTTGAAGTCCTTGTATTCTTTGAATATCTGAGGTCACAAAAAACATCAAATGTATTGCTAAATTTTCAGATTCACATAAATTCATCAGGTTGTATGTGCATACATTTTATAATTTCATTGCCAATGTACAGACATGAATGACAGATTTAGTCTAAATATATTTGGTTTTGTGCATAGATACAGATACGTAACAACACAAAGTTTTCTGCTTCTCCTGAAAGTGCTTGTCTTACCTCCTGGCTGTGTACAAAGAGATTCCCAGGGGAGACACTATTTAGTCACAACTCAAATTGAAAGAATCCCATTAGTAGCTTAGTCATATGCAATTTCTGAGGCCAAAATGTTTCGGAAACATTCATTTCTTCTGTGGTAAACATAAATTCAACCTACTTCTGGTGTCCCCCCCACAAAACAACTTTAGGACGAACTCCATTCATTTATTTGGAGAAGTTTTGTAGCACTGAGTGCAGGCAAACCTGCTGGAGATAGGTGCTTTGTAAACTTTCCAACACATTGCCTAAGCGATAGACACAGCTCTTCCCCTTCAGCCTCCATCCTCATTTATTTTGATATTGAAAATAATTTTTATGTTTTAAAAAATTGCTTAGGAAAATGCAAACTTGCCATCCAAACTTATATTTAACCTACTGCTGCGGTGCCCTCTCCGGCCAGCACGCTGTCCCTAGCACCGGGCAATCTCCCTCCTGCCCTGGGTGGGGGGACGGAAGCCGATCGCGGCGCAGGAGGGCAGGCGAAGCCCCGGCTCGGGTTCGCCTTGCCCACCGATGGCAGGGTGTGCGAATGAGGCAGGAATGAAGCAGAGGGACTCCTTTGTGGGGACAGGGAAAGGCTTATTGAAGCATGCAGAAAAGCCACGAAGAAAGCCAAGAAAATGAGGCGGGCATGGGGTTTTATATCCCTACATAATGGGCTTGGAGAACACATAATAACCAATAAAATATCAGTTAGGGGGTGTTACAAGGGCGGGGAGAAGGGATCAGAGTGAATGGGAGAAGGAGTGGGGGGAGAGGAGTAACAGGGGCCAATTAACCACCGAGTAATGTAGAACTTTCTGAAGCAATAACCAAATATGAAACATAAGGGGAGGGGTGGTGGGCAGCAGCCAATGGTCAGCGTGCTTCACACAGCCTTTTGGGTGCTCACTGTACCTTCGAGCCCTTGTGCTGTGGGGGCATCAAACCAATGGACCTGTTGGTCTGCTTGGTCCAGCTGACCATGGCTCTGGCCATGGCTCAACGCAACAACCTACTGCTTCCAAATTGCAGGTTAGCCATAGAATCATAGAAAGTTTTGGGTTGGAAGGGACTTTAAAGATCATCTCATTCCAACCCTGCTGCCATGGGCAGGGACACCTTCCACCAGACCAGGTTGCTCAAAGCCCCACCCAATGTAGACTTGAACACTAAAAGAAATGGCATCATCCCCAACTTCTCTGGACAACTTTTTCCAGTGCCTTACCACCCTCAAAGTAAAGAAAATATTTAGTTAACTTACAGCATAAAATTAAATGGGTATTTTAAGAACCAAGTTTGTATCCTCTCATAATAAGGAAATTATGACTGGTGTGCAGACATATATGGATGAGCTTGTTTGAAAGCAAAAACCATACAAATAATTATTGCTTCTTTTCAAAAATTTTACACATAATAAAGAGATAGATATGAGCCTTTTGGGGGTTTTTTTTCTGGCTGAAACACTCAGGGATTTGTAAGTCATTGAAATTTAGAAATAACAGGCTCTCTTGTTCTAAGCAGATGTGTGTCTTGAGACCTCTTTCCCCGTGGAGGTCTTTTATGGCTAAATCTGATAGGAATTTGCTTCCGCAGTTATCTTTAGGATACCAGACAATCTTTTTTTCAGCCCTAAAATCCAGGTAGATCTTCAAGTTAGGGATAAGTTTTTATTATTTACAGAATCAAGTGATCTAATTCCCAAAGAGCTTTTGCTGTTGGGAAATCTTTTAAGAGATAGTATATTCTGATGGCAGTTCTCTATGTATACAGAAACATAGCAAACATTTAGAAAATGCTTTTCTCGCCAGAAGATTAACTGGTCTGACTGATGTTAAAAAAGAAGAGAACTATTGCTAGTATTGTCATAAATTGGTGGTCCCTTCCCCCTACACCTGAGAGACCAGGCAGAAGTTCTGAGCTTAGGAAAGTTCATCTGGCTGGATCTGCTCTCAGATAGGCCTAGGACTGCTACAGCCATTGCTCGGGGCTGAGTTACTTAACTTAAAGCAGCACAACCAGGATGATTTCTGTGGGATATTTAGTCATAAAAAATTAGTTGTTATGAAAATCTATTTTCATTTAGAGAACGCCACTGTCGGAAAGGGACTCCATGAAGAAAAATCCGTCTTAAAAATATGTAGATATTGTGAAAAGTGAAGGGGCACACTGAAAACACAGAAATAAGAAACACATAGTCAATGCCAGACACTGACAAGTATGTTACTATGCTATCTAAAGAACTATTTTTATGTTTTACAGTTTTCTTCACTTGGAACACATCATCTCACTGCATGCTAGCTCTCACGAATTACTATCATGCAGTGAACTGTGTGTCTTTTTGTATCAATGGACTGTAAGTTCTCAAAAAAATTCAAGCATATTGAGCTCTTAAAAAATAAAATATAATAAAAAAAGATGAATTGGACAAAATCCAGCTTGGAGATTTATTCCATTTTTTATATGAAGAAAGTTTATGTACTTTATGATCCCTCTGGGTACAACGGTTCTTAAACCTTGTGAATTTTAATATGAGTATATGAAACCATACAGATTTGAATAAGATTTATGAACAATGTACATTTAAAATTATTATCTCCACATAGTAAAAATAAAAGCCCATCTCATCACTAGTTTCTTCTCACCCTGAACTTTCCCTTTAAATCTTATAAACCTGATAAAAGAAACAAGGGGGATGTCACAACTTTAAACTGTTTTTCTATCATCATGTCAGTAAGGTTTCATGTATTTTCAGACAATTTTATGATTTACAGTTCTCACATTCCAGTCTGGTTATGACTACAGCAAGGTCCCAGTGACTGTCACATCCATGAGTCACATTATTAATCCACTGCCAGACTCTGTTTGAACTGCTACACTTGTAAAGGAGCCAGCATGAAACTCTTGGTTTTTGCAGACCGTCTGCTAGATCCTTAGTGAGTGAAAACTAAAGTTTCATAGACCTCAATACAATTCCAGCCAAACACAGCCACTGAAAGTCCCTTGGTACTTAACTCCTATTGACTTATTAGGTGTCTAAATAGCAGTAGCATGCAGTGATCAGAGTCACAGAACATGTATTTTGTAGAAATGCCAGAAAAATATTTGGAGATGACAGCGACAACAGAATATTTCTGGTGCATTGTGGTGATAAATCTTACAGAATGCACTACATTCGATAATACATTTCAGCAATCAGTTTTTTATATTTGTCATATTACCTTCTGTACCATACAGCCATTGGTGTTAATAAAAATTTTACTCATGACAGCATGGATCTAGAGGCACACAATCTGGTTATATTCCTCTCATGCTGAAATCTTTACTGGGCAGCTCACAGGCACAAATATTAGCTTAATAGTGGACAAGAATAATGCTAAAACACATGAACATCACAACTGTATTACAAATGTATTTTAAATTTTGGTCTTTTTTTTTCAATAGACTACTGAATACTGATTCATGAACCAAGTAATTTTGCATAGTATTAAGAAACAGCACCAAAATTATTTCCCTGTATCAAGAGAGTTCTGACTTGAATCCAGTATCGGAAACAATAAATGCTGTCACAAAAATCAAGGACTGTGAGAAAGTCATGAGAAAAAATTAACCACAGCATATCACCAATTTAGGAACTTCTGGTTTCCTTCTCTGTTGTGGAAAAAGTGTTAAGGAAAGGATTCTGAAGGAAATAACAGCTATGTGACTGTTAAATGAAACAAAGGGTAAGATGGGGAAAAACATCAAAAGTCACATGCCTCAAAACTCACAAAGTTTGAAAAATGGGTGGTGAAAAGCACTAATAAGATTGGAGACGAAGCTGGTGCTTCAATATGAATGATGAGATGACAAGACTACCCTTAAACTGAAGCCTTAAACTACATGTGGCAAGGGAGGTCACAAGTACGGCAAAATGGATGTGGCAGTGCAAAAACTGTCACATCTGGTTTGGTGCGCAAGACTACATTTACCCAAGCCCAACAGAGGATATTTATAATAGAAGTGCAAGATGATGAATGTCTGGACAAAACCTTGAGCTGAAGGTGGGTAGGAAACGGAGATGTCCTAGGTTTGTTACATGGGAGGAACATGACCACACTGACATTGGTCAGATAAGGTGATCTGGTGTGCGACTATGGCTATGACCAGGCAGATCATCACCCTGACCGCCAATATGGTTGAGGAAAAGCAGCATGGAACATATGAAATTGGCAGAAACAGGATCAAGCAAAAGAAGGAACAACAACTACAATTTGTACATTCAGAGTATGCAGCTCAATTTCTATTTGCAGAAAAAAAAAATATACAAAAAAATACAGAGAGAACAAAATTATAGTATCATTAAAGTTGGAAAAGATCTGTAAAACCATCAAGTCCAATCATAAGCTCAACACTGTCAAATCCACCACTTAACCAAAGACTACTGAAAATAAATAAGGAAAAGAGTGGGCAAGGAAATGGATTCTCACCTCAGAAGACTGAAAAGACCAAGGTCCCTCAAAAACAAGGAAGGCTAGGGAGGATAATGAATGAGAAATATCTGCACTTATAGAGGACGAGAAGGAGCAAGAGTGAGGTGAATGCCTGTATGGAAAACTTGCTATATCTTCTCTGCTTTCAGATATAGACAGTCAATGACAGGAGTGGGAGGCTACTAAAATTGCAAATGAGTTTAGGGTGTCCTACTTGATTTTGGAGTTAAAGCACTCAAAATCTGGTGGAGGTTAACTTAGGCTGTTTGCATTCAGGTGTAATTCTTACCATTTGATTTGCAAGGTATATATCCACATGTGAGCTGATTACCCTACGGTCCTTTCACAGTCAGTGAAAAGAAATTCATACCTGTAGGAAAAACTTACGCTGATTTATCTTTGACCCCCATATTTGGATGAGTTGGGTTTTTATTCCATTTCTTTCCAGTCACTGCAAAAGGAACGTTGGGCAATTAGTTCCAACTTCAATATCTGTCATGAGGCTCTATATTTTCTGCTTTTGGTCAATAGAATCACATGGTTTAACAGATATTTTATCATGATGATACAATAATGAACACATCTTTGGTCCAAAATGCTATAAAATCATTTGAGATTTGTTTTGAAATTTTTGAACAAGTCATGTAGACTGAAACCATAAGAATCCACTGGCAGTATGAATTATGTCCCTTTATCTACAAAATGTTGCAGTCCTGGGGATATTTGCGGCAGCATTGATTTAGGTCCAGAGACTCTTTTAGCTCTAATGGTCACCTTTGCATTTGATCATTCTGCAAAATCACAGGGAATTAGGAAAATATCTGTCACCACATTAGACAGCAGTAAACAGAAATTTTGCGGTAGAAGACAAGTTATTTAATTTTGCTTATGTATTTTTTCTACAACTGAGGGTCACAGTTTTCATATGTGTGTCCTTCCGTATGTCAACATACATATTTAAAATTCATATATACATATATATATACACACACACATATATGTTTAAATACATGTTTAAATGATGTTTATATTAAGGCTGTTTCTCTATTCCAGTAGTGATAGCAGAACCAAAAACTCCCTTGATTATATCCCCTCTGACATCTGCTTGCCTTTTCATACATACCAGTTTGGGACAAAGTTCTTTGAACCTATTTACCTCTTTAACTATTTTATTCAGCTCAGAGAATACAGAAAAGGGGAATTTCATGCAACACACCTCTTCTGGAAAAAATTAGATAAGCATGAATTATAAAAGCATGAGGTATAAAAATAGCAATATAATCCACCATCCCTCTTGTGTGTATTTCTCCCTCTCTATGGGTCCAAACTCAGTTTTTAAAAGGCAGTTTAGGAAAGTAGTTACTGGTGTTCCAAATCTGTATTTGTGCTGCACCAATTACGCACTGGGAAGGATGGCTCAGCATGGGTGTTTGCATTGGAGCAACATACTTGTGCAATTTATTTCCTTTTATAAAGCCTGGAGTGGCTCTAAGAATCCTTTAGCTCATGACCTGGAAGAAATGTGAAGCTATTGCAGTAGCTTTGGATTGCCAGACTAGCAGGTTACTGCCAGGCATCACTGGCTTTGCCCTACAATGTTGTCTCAAGCTATTTGCATTGGCTCCGTGCTGCAGGGCAAGCTGTCATTTGGCCATTTCCACCAGTTTTTCTTCACCAAAGAAGCAGTCTAACCCTCAGCTCACAGCATTTACAAAGCACTGCTGTTTTCTATTTAAGGGTGAGGGAGAGAGTTGAAAGCTTATCCTGGTATTCTTCACCCTTCACTATGCAGAAGCACTTCACATCGTTAGCTCAGTATCTGCCAACACACTGGCACACGGCACGGAATGCTCCTTACTTCTAAAAATAACAAAGCAAGAACAAGGGAAAAGCCTCTATTTTATACAAAATACAGCAAGTTTTAGTCGGTAATATGTACTCCTAAGTGAACCCACAGAAGAATTTTCTTATGTCTCTAAAAGAAAAAAAAAATTAGAAATTATAGAAATACAGGGTACAGGAAACCTCAAAAGGGACCATGGGTGGTCCATAGTAGTTAGACACCACAGGGTTACTTAATCAGAGAGCAAAGCTCTGCGGCAGAGAAGAACTTTATAACAGCCGTAGAAGTGGGGGATTGCAAGGAGGGCATTTGCATAGCCATGCCTTCAAATTCAAGACCAGTAGTAAAAGATTAAAAGCTACAACTATGTCACAAGAAAAGATCAGACGAGATTCAAGGCATCTTCCTTTATCGGAATGCAACTCAGATCACCCAGCAGTCCCTACTGACATAATCATAGGGATAAAATATTCCTCTGGAACTTGATTCTAACTTAATACAGAGTCACTTGATACAGAGTGCTTCAACAGGATATATGAATAGGCACCAGTAATAGTTTGCTTTACCAGAAAAAGAAGAGTAATCTCTACCCAAATCTTTAAGGTGATAGTGGTTCTATTTCTATGATTTCTTTTCACTGAACTTCTTCTCAAGCTCTTTTATATGTTGGTTTGGGGTTTTCTCTAAGAAAATATTAGACTCACAGAAATAGAAAAAAATTAGTTAGAAAGAGTTGCAGAGGTTTCTAATCCAGCCTCTTACTTGGAGGATGGTTAAATTTGAGGTTAGATTAAAAAAAAAACATGTGTTTTGAAAGTTTCTGAGGACAGAGCTTCAACAAGGTCTCTGTCTGTGTATTGGGCTTCACATATGCTTTTGTCGAAACTCCTGCCACTTCTCTGGGTCCATCATTTTACCTTGCCAAGGTCCCTGTCCTCTGAAGGGCAGCTCTTCCCTGCTGGTGTTTGACACTACCCCACAGGGTGCCACTAGTGAAGGAGGTGAGGCTGTGTTCCTGTCCCATTCTCCAGGTTTTCAGTGGATAAATTAAAGAGTATAGGCACTACACCAACCCCTTAGGAACATTATTTGTAGCTCAGCACCAGTCAGATTTTAAACGGTAGCTTGTTGTTTTATATTAACCTACTTCAGCTCTGAAATTATGTGGAAATAAAGTGAGAGATTTCAAAGAATTGACATAATCCCGAATCCAGCAACCCAAGCAGTTTTTCACCTACCCTGCAGTCCACCTATCTAGTCCATGTCCTTCTTGGCTGCAATCTGACTGCAGGGCTGTTTTGTGATACCCTATCAAAAAGCTTACTGAAGTCTGTCTCTTCTTGCTTCTTTATTACCCCCAAGCTGATATAGATGTTCTCATTTGTGTTTCCTTTAGTCTATGCTCATACTGTGTGTGCTGTCAGGCATATTTATATTTCTCAGAATTCAGAAATAGTTTGTTTCAGGGTATGTGTAAAGTCTATAGTGATGAATGCACCTACATCACCAAAAAGTTGGTATGAGCACTAGAGATACTAGAGAAAGAATAAAGCAGAACTCTTCCAAGGATACTGAGGCCTGCATGTCTAAAGCTTAGATAGACAATGCTTCCAAAATAACCCTACCTTCAGCCTCTCTTCACACAGTGTGTGCCAAAAAATATTTCTTTACTTTTTACTATGTAGCTGCATAAAAGAATTACAGATTCTTGGTTCAGTGTTTGGTTGAACACTTTTGTTTTAAACAAGCTAGTCAGCATTGTTTTCTGAGCAGAGCATCAACATGAAGCTTAATGAGAAAGCCAGGGAAAAAAAACAACATAAAATTATGACCAAAGCAACAGCAACAAAAATGCTACCCCCCCCAAAAGGCACATATGAAAAAGAGCAGCAGCTGCTGAGCATCCAGTCCAGGAGTATGTATTCAAATGAGCCATGTCTCTGAATTTGTACCTAGCCTGATATGGAAGAAGCATCATTTATAGAAACTGTCAATTAAAACCAGGAGATGTAATGCAGTAAAAATTAACTCTTATGATACCATCACAGCATATCCTCCAAACTAGATGTCAGTGCTGTGGCATGAAGAAAGTTAGTTTCACAGACAGATAAGAAAGGTTAGTAGGACATCCCTTTATGCTTTAGGAGAGTAGGAAAAATGCAGCATGGCAGAATGCAGGAAAGTTCTGATTCTTGACAGAAATGTGAAGCATGTGTTGTGTATGTGTTCTGCATGGAAGTAGGGAATGCTCAGTGGAGCTCTGAATCCTCTCAGCAACAGCCCAGACACTCTGTGAAATAAAAATCCAGACATCAGTCTGGCTGAAAGCATTGAAAGTAAGCTAAAAACATATGTGATTACTTGTGTAAGTGACAAGAGAAACTGGAATATAAAGTACTCTAGACAGTCAATAAACCTGTCTTACAAACTTCCCTTTGTCCTCAGTAAAAAAACCCCAACAAACAACAAACCTCTCAAAAACATCCAAAAAAACTTAGCCTCAAGTGTAACTAAACATAAATGTCAAATATTTTAGAAAACACAAGGTTAGTAAGGTTTTCTGACTGCAAAAAGACTACATATTCAAAATATGCAGAAAATATTCCCAGCTCTGCACAATAACTGTGCTTTCTGTCTGCTTCTGCAGTTAGCACATTAAAGACCTTTTGGTGCATCACTAGCATGCGTTCTGCAAACTGTGCCACAGGGTTGGGATGACCAGTGGCAACTGTGACATCTAGCTCCTCAGTCTTGAACTGTGTGCTTTCCTACATGATCTTGGAAGGCTGAAACACCAGAGTAATCCTTTATCACCGTAAACATCCTGATAGCAGATACAGATAAGAGTTGTATTGCATGAAAACAGTTTATGACTATCTGCCCAACCTTCCCACCCTCACCTTTTTTTTTTTTCTCCACAGCTTTCAATCAAAAAGGCTGTAAGAGGGAAGGGAAAAGAATAAGAAGATTGCATTTTTCGTACTGTCGACAAGTATCCTTAGTAAGGAGTGTCATGATGTGCTGTTGAGTAGCATTTGTGATAATTACAATGAAAATAAATGGACTATTTTAAAGAAGCAGCTGATAGTGTTTTCATCATAATTGCCATCTTTTTAAAGGGAGATGATGTAAATATTCCATATTCACAAATTACAGTGGTGAAGTGACTTACAAGCCAGCATGAGATGCTTTCCACAAGTAATAATGCATTTCAAGTTCACAAGAAGTTCTTTCATTTTCTGTAACTTAGAAAGGTCCTTGATGATCCCAGAACAAGTCTCAAAAAGATCTAGAAGATTTTAAGACAGAGCCCAGAAACTGCTGCAAAAACTTCACTCTAGTAAAGAAGGAGAAGGAGATACTTGGTGTGTGTTACCCTATAACCAAGGCTGTCATCCCTGCAAGAGAAGCTGGGCTAGCGACACCTTAAAATGTAAATGAACTGCTTTTAGCTGTGCTGCTTGAGGTTTCTCTGCATATAAAGCAACAACCACTTCTTGACACAAAGCTTCTTCTTTTCAAACTAAGGACCAGGTTTTGTATCTTGAAAAATTGATGCACAAACCCACAGTGTTGTTAGTCACTCCTCTACAGATGTTTCAGAACTTGCCACGTCATAGATAATGTGTCTCACCTGATGGTGAGGAAAAGCTGGTCTGACAGATTGAAGGCAGTCAGAGGGCAGCAAAGGTAATTACATAGAGAGGCAATTACAAAAGAAATGAAGCAATAAAACCAACCTTGTGATGCATAGATCCTCAAACAACAACAGAGTGCTAGAAGCTAAGGAATATATTAGAATAAGAACAGTTAGAAAATTGTGCCAGCTTTTGCCTCGGAAGTTTGCAAAAGATTTGTTCTACCTTCGTGGTGATATTATTCAGGTGTTGTTTGTGCTAAATACTTAGTTCCAGAAATTTAACTGGCTGCTTCAAACTACCATGCCCAATCTTCTGAGGCTTTTCCTGCTGCACAAGTTGGTTTGTGTGCCATGCTGTGAAAGCTCTGTTATAATCACAAACCATTTTTTCCAGAGAAGGGAATCTCGCAATGCACAAACATTAGATCTCAGAGAGTACTCTGCAGAGCAGTGAGACATTCCACACACCAATTATGTAGCAGCACATACATGGGAGAGGAGAAATCATCTCATTTGATTCCATGGATTCAATCCACTTTTAACCCTGATTTGTGTGTTCAGGTCTAGTGCAGATTAGAAATGCGAAATATTGTGCTAGTCCAAGTATTGTGTACTGGATAACACCCAGTCTAAGGTGGCTTTACTCGTGAAAATGGTGTCAAACATCTCCACCAATCTGATGTGAAAACCATAGAATCATAAAGTCACAGAACCATAGAATATGCTGAGTTGGAAAGGATCCATCAGAATGGAACCCTGCGCACGACAGCCAAAGAATCACACCGTGGGTCTGAGAGCATTGCTCAAATTCTTCTTGAACTCTGTCAGGTTTGGTGCTGTGACTGGGGAGCCTGTTCCAGTGCTCAACCACCTTCTGGGTGAAAAACCTTTTCCTGATAACCTAACCTATCCTATCCAAACCCTGACTCAGCTCCTTGACATTCCCTCTAGTCCTGTCTCTGGTCATGAGAGTGAACAGATGATTACCTTCCTCTCAACTGCCCTTCATGAGGAAAATCCCAATGAAGTCTCCCCTTAGTCTTCTCTTTTCCAGACTGAACAAATCAAGTGACATCAGCTGCTGCTCCTAAGGATTCCCCTCCAGATCCTTCACCATCCTTGTGGCCTCCTTTGCACACTCTCTAATGGCTTAATGTCTTTTTTTATATTGTGGTGCCCAAAACTGCCCCCAGCACTGGAGGTGAGGCCGCCCCAGTGCAGAGCAGAGCGGGGCAATCCCCTCCCTTGCCCGGCTGGCGATGCTGTGCCTGATGCCCCCCAGGACAGGGTTGGCCCTCCTGGCTGCCAGGGCACTGCTGGCTCATTTTCAGCTTTCCACTGACCAGGACCCCCAGGTGTCTTTCCACAGCTGCTCTCCAGCCTCTGGTTCCCCAGTCTATGCACAGAACCAGGGTTACCCCACTGCAGGTGCAGAATTCAGCACTTTCCCTGGCTGAATTTCATATGGTTGGTGATTGCCCATCTCTCTAATTTGTTGAGGTGTCTCTTCAGGACCTCTCTGCCCTCAAGGGAGTCGAGAGCTCCTCCCAGTTCAGTGACATTGGCAAACTTCCTTAGTACTCCTCTGAGTCCTGTGTCCAAGTTATTAATGAAGATATTGAAGAGAACTGGGCTGAGGATGGAGCCCTGCAGAGCCCCACCAGTGACAGGTCACCAGCGTGTAAGCAAGTCCTTATATATTTCTTTATTAGGTGGATTTACACTCTATTTCAAATTAAGCAGCTAAGGCATAAATGATGATAACTAGGAATGCAGTTGAGTTTTCAGGTGAAAACTAGTCCAGAAATCAAGGTAATCCACGTTAGATTTACAAAGCCCCAAATAAATGGCTAGATCCCTATTGAGAGCTTCAAAATAATTGCCAGTACTGATGCTAAAATATTCTGGCAAGCAGAGAGCTAGTATTAGGTATTATTAAGTGCTACTGAAAGTGGAGGATGTAGAAATTCTTTCAAGAATGGGGTCTTATCTTTCCCCAGATTGTGTCTATAATCTTGCAGATAGTATGCCAGGTTTCTTTCTGATGGTTGCTAAAAACTGCTGGAAGCTCAGAAAGAGCCTGATTTTTTTCACTTAAAAAGTACTGGAGAGTTCCAATTGACCTCAAGCCCTGTGCTGACATAATACAGCTTTTACTTAACTGTCAAATTTTTGAGAGACTTGTATATATTTTTAAAATGTGTTTTATGGCCTAAGTGGCTAAATTTATAGATTTTATAGGAATACATATGTGTATATAGCCTGGTTAGTCTATTACAGAATATATTGAACTAAAATTTTATGCTCATGTATTGACTTAGAAACGCATTCAAATTTTTTTCAGCCATTACCTCCTCCAGATGTTATTTTCTCTGACATTTTAAAATATATTCATAAGCCATTTCTAAGCTTTCCCTCAATACAGTATGTTTGAACTCTTCTTAATTAAAGGATTTTAAATAATTTATGTTTAAACAATGTGTTTTCTGGATTGAGGCAAAAGTTTTGAAAGTCTTATCTGAGATAAATTTTATTGAAAGCTAGCATGAGAATAAAGTGAGTCTCTAAAATTGTTTACTGTGGTGGATTTGGATGAAATCACTGTCATTCTCCTTTATTCTTCTGGATTTTTGCTAGAAAAAATTAATTTTCTAGGGACCTAAAATAACTATAAGACCCCATCCTCTCTTGGCACTGTATTTTCCCTCAGATATATCTCTAGCTTTACAGACAGAACTTCCAATGCTTTTATTCTAAGCATAGCTTTTCAGGTATTATTTTCTCAAGGTGACCAAGGAATACTGAAATCAATAAAATAATCCTGGCCACACTATGGATACCAAATCAGGTTGGTTGTTTGGTGGTTTTCTGAGTTTTTTGGTTTGTTCTTTTTTTTTTTT
>VZTI01004257.1:1225977-1280015 GCA_013397865.1 Struthidea cinerea
TTAACACTATGTATATGTTTGTATGAGAACAGATAAAGGGCAGACTGGCTCCAGACAGAGCTGGGCAGGGCAAAGACTGTCACATTTCTGTGTTGGCTCCACATCAGCAACATTGGCCATAGCAGGTAGGAGCTCAGGGAGGCTCGACATCCTGGAGTGAATATCTCAGAAGTCAGAACTCTCTGTACTGGTGCCCAAACCAAGAGGATTTCATCCTGAGCGTGGCATCACTCCAGTATGGCTCCCATATGGCTCCAGCATCACAACTCACTTAAGTTAATCAAAGTCAACCAAAAGGAAATTCCCCCCTTTGCCTCCCTTGTGCCAGCACGAGCACTTGTATTGCTGGGTGGGAAGCCAAGGCACTTCTAGATAGACAGAGACTGTTTGGATCAGGGAAACAACCTGTGGGTAAAAAAAAATTAAAATAAAATAAAATAAAATAAAATAAAATAAAATAAAATAAAATAAAATAAAATAAAATAAAATAATAGAAAAGGAAGGGTTTTCTGCATTTCAGCTCTGCTTCCACAGCAGAGGTAGAGGCAAAAGGAGCGGTCAGACTATGGCCAACTTAGAAACAAGCTTTTGCTTATCAGACCTCACACGTGGAGGACCATGTTGTCTCTTAATTTTCTGTGTGGAGAGAAAAGCTGCCTCCAGGCTTCACATACATTACGTGCTTTCCTTTCTCCTGCTATGGACTATATGTGGCCTGTATGTGGAGACCTTTTAGGCAGAATCCAACACTGGAGTGATCAGAAGAAAAACAAAGTGGAATTGCTTTAACTGAGGCATTAAGGAAAAGAGTGAGAGCAGTCAGAAGCCAAGAGCTCGAAGGCAATCAGTAACCAGCCAGAGAGCCGGCAGCTTAATTCCAGTTTTTATCTGGCTGTCATGTGCTAGGTTTGCTCAGATAAAGGCACCATTTTGATCGATAGCTGTGTTAGTCAGTATAACTGTGCTGTAGTAAGGGAAGGGAAGTGAGGTTTCTTTTCACAATGTAAATATAAGGCTGTGGCAAAATTGTGTGATTCCCCAAATGGGTTGTTTCACACACTTGTATAAATCTAACTTTTGGCTTGAGAATGTGAGTTTTGACACATTTTCTCAGAATGGTTTCCAAAGTGTATAGAGATGTTGGGTTGGACAGCTGCTGTAAGGGTTCCAAGTGAAATAAGCATAGAAACATTATCAACAATTACACAGTAAATACAAAATCCACAAATAACTTCATCCTTTTTGGATCACCTGAACTGATTTCTCTTTCTTTTTTTTAAAGGAACTTAAAGATGCTGTTGTTGATTATTTGTCTTTCAAGTACATATATTACAAAGAAGGATGTAAAACTTAACAAATTAAAAGAGAGACTTTGCAGACAAATGCAGTTTTATACAGAAAGGCATTGAGGTAGTGATAATATCTCTCCTTAAACAGCCCATTTACCTGAAGGTTTTTGATCCAAAGTGAGAGAACTGCCCAGAAACAAAATTCACAATCTAGTGAAATGAAGTGCATAAATGGATGACCCATTCCTGACAGTTTGAAGTAAAAGGTCAGAGGGTCACACAGCAGAGCAGAAGTTAATGAAATGAAACCCAAAATCACCAAAGCTAATATGGACAGAGATCCAGAGCTTCTCTTGCTGTGTTCAGCCATGTCAAGCAGAGTAAGTAAGGGTTCAGACCCAATGTAACAATGTAATCAGATTTCATAACATAGTAAATGATTTCATGTTTCCAAAGAAGTAAAAAAACCCAAACCAACAAAAGAAAAGAAAAATGACACCAGAAAACTTTTCTACAGAAGTCCAATTCAGCCTTTTAAAAAACACCTTCTTTTTAAGTACACAATATAAAATAAAAATAGATTATTAGAAACATTATCTTGAGCCACGACTGCAAGTTTCTTAGATTTCTTGGACACCTATAAAGGTCAGTTTATCTCCATTACTTGGAAAGGAAAATAGAATGTCCAAAAGGCTGTTGGGCACTGGAAAGATGAGGTGTCATAACATGGTAAGTGACAGGATGAAAGAACTTCTTTGGTTTATTTTGATAGGTATTGCTGACCTGCAACGTAGTGCTTCAACATTTAAAAAACTCATATTGAATTATCCACTCACATGTGCCCACAGGCCTCTCCAGAACATTTGCCTCTTTTCTGGCAAAATATAAACCTTCCCACATTCCTTTTGTAACCCAAAAAACATAATATGATATTGTCAGAAGCAAAACTTTTTATTTTTAAATAACCATTGTAGATTAAATACACCAAGCTAGTTGAGACCTTCCACAGAGCCGGCTGTGTTTAGCAATTGATAATAAGACAAATTTACTGTGCAGATGAATCACTCCAAAATGTGGTTTTCACCTTTCAAAAAGACTGTGTTTGATTTAAATTTGTAATTGCAATTTTATTGAGTTTTCTTTTTATCCAAACTACTAGAGGTAACACATAAGGTTTTGTTAGATAAATTAGATACAAGTTTTCTTAAATAGATGAAAGTGCAAACTTCAGCAGCTTGATGCTCAAAGTAGGTTAACTTCAGTGCATACCATGCTAAAGGAGCAAATATCTTGAAGGCACCTTAGGGGCTGAGTGGTTACATGATTTATTTTCCTAAGGACATTACAGAGACAAGGAAATACCCAACTAAACCATTGCAATTTTTACAGTAGTGTGCAATATATGTCATGGATGAATGAATGATCTTCATGTTATAGAAAATCAAGAGGATTGAGGATTACTAATATTACTGCAAATATCAAACGTTTCCACTTCTTTCAGGAGGTGAAAAAAAAAAGAAAGAGAAAAAAACCAAGACAATAAAAGCCAAACAGGAGAGAATTTTCTCAAGGCATGTCTAATCAGTATTTAATAAAAGTGGAGATTTTAGCCATCCTTTTGGTTAACTATTGGTTTACATTGCAAACGACAGTTGCTGCTTGTTTAAATATTACTTTTGCAGGGGGAGGGAAAGAAAACTTTAGGGATGCCATCATTCTGCAGAGTTTACAGATCTTTAAATGCCAGTGGTTGAGCTGATTAATGAACACATCTGTAAGTTAAATTCTCAGAGGCTGTTTCCATGCTGGCTGAAACCAGAAAGTGTTGGAAATCTATTGAGAAGGTTTAAGATTCCCAGCTCAAAAATCCAAGACATGCATACTTGCCTAAGGATCTGAATGGAGTTATTTGAAACCGTATTGCTGCCACCAGTCCATTCATATTCAGAGCTACAGAATTTGCCAGCTCAGGATAGGCTTATTTATGAGATAGAGTCACATTGTGCTCCCTTCAGTCCAAACCACATGATAAGCATAAGGGATAGAGTTATGGGTTTTTTTCTGTAATTTGTCCTTAGTCTGCTTTCACTTTGTGTGTGGTCTCATCACTTACAGCAATCAAGAAATACATGAACACTTCCAATAGAATAAGGCAGCAAGTGACTCCAGCATCCGATTATATTCCTGATGATTAAAGAAAAAAGAGTAATTGAAATTCCAAATGATGCTAGAATCAGAGCAGGGTTGGAAAGACTATTCTACTACAATGAAAAGCTAACATAATTTCAATAGATAAAGCCAAATTAATAGTACAATACTTTGCATTTTTTGGTAAAGGTTTCCTGGCTTTAATAACTTTAGAAATGTTACAGTAAACTTATTTTCCTTTTCATATAAGCTTTTGGAAAAGTAAGAAGAAAGACTGTTCTAGTTTAATTGACCTTGTTCTCTTGTTGCACCAAATGCTTTTAGAAGGCAAAGCCAATCTGATGGGAAGGTGGCACACAGGAATTTAGGAATATTTTCACACACTTGAGTGCCTTATTAATCATAGGTTATCTTATCAAGCACCATTCTCCTTTTGAGTCCAATTCAAGTTTTAAGATATGACCAGCTCAGGAGCCATGAAAATCACAGTGTTTCCTCCAGAAGCGGTACCGTGTGTTTGATTGAACCAGACCTTTTAAGTTTCATTTGTATCTAGCTTTGTTCTGGCTACAAACATAATGAGAATATTTTCAGCTGTCAGGCTAAAGCAATTACTGAAGCAAGATTATTTTTATTTCTTTCAAGTGTGTCTTAGCCTGTTGTGTGGCCAGGTAAATCCAAAAAGACCGATAAATTAACTAACCACATGCTTTCCAGTGAGAAGCTTAGCTTAACTTACTTCACATTCAAAACCATTTTTCACAGTCTCTTTAAACCTCTGATGTCAATCTCTAAAACTGAAAGAAACCCATCACCCTATTTGTTATTCCCTCAATCATTTAAAAGTGATGCTTACCTGTACTGTCATGGCTTCAGAGAGAGACATGAATTTATCTTAAACAAAAGATAAACCTGAACAGAAAAATATACATGAATTTATTGTCTGAAGCTTCACACAGGGGCCAAGTAGCATGTCATTGGTCTGAACACCTCTTTTCTAGGACAGGAAATATATACAAAATAAGGAGAAACTATAACTAATAAAGCTAGTCCTAAGACTGAACTTCAGACCTTGGTCTTTGCAGTTGAAAAGCCCAATTGCCAATAATGTTTCTTACTGGATTTTAAGATAGGATGCTTTATGTGAATCAGTACTTGACTGGAAGTTCAGGGTGCTACTCACCTTGATTCACTCTCATTTTCAACAAGGGAGATTGGCTTGTTGAGAGATCGGTAATCTTAAGATTTATGGAAAGAATTTACTATTTCAGATGTTTGGGATTACAAAAAAAAAAACCCAAAAAGCGAATATATACTTAGGAGAAGAAATCAGTGGTCAAAACTATGTTTTTCATACATTCTGAAAAATTGTTGTGAATTTCTTAGGCTTTTTCAGTGGGGTGAAGGGTTAACAGTGAAAGAAATTCTGCATTTAATTCACTCTCAAAAAACTCTGGCTACTATAAATGCTTCTATCAAATCATGTTTGTGTTTTGACTAAGGAGTTCAAATTCAAAATTGATTTAACTTCACTAGTTCTTTGGTCCTTTTGCAGAATTAAATTACTAATTTCATTTACTAAGTGGCACATTTAGTTACCATACAGCCAGATCCTGAAACCATTCCAGAATCTCATACCAGCAGACACTGAGATGCATATTCATTTCGAGACTGGTGCTGATCATTCTTGGCCCAGTTTTCATCCCTTTATTGTTGATGAAAAAATAAGTTATTTAAGTAGATACACTATCCAGGCTTTTATGCTGTAGGAGCCTTCAGTATTATGAATTCCTTCCAACTCACCACTAGAGGTATAGATAAGGCATGCCCTTACATATGATAAGAAATTATCTTTGTTTCTTTTATTATTTTTTTTTTCAATATGTAATTTTCTGAAAAACAAAGTAAAAGATGAGTGGGGGATTTTTTAAGCAGTTGATAAAATTAGTTTCCTTTCAACAATTTGTTTTTACATGTGAAATAATTTACACTTTTAATAAACACTTTTCCCTATTTTCTTCACATTGCTGCTTCCAAGAGTGTTGTTAGAGTTTGAGATTAGAGCAATTCACTATAAAAGTTGAAGATAATTGAGAGAACATCTTTAGAAAGACAACCTGGGTCTAAATTTATAATGATGTACGACAAGTTATCAAGGTAATGTGAAGCTGACGGAAAAGCTAAGATGGAGGCAAGCTTGAGGAATTAAAAGGTTCTGATGTAAGAAATATTATTGAAGCTCAGTGTCTTGTAAAAATATTTAACTGGAGAAAATACAGGAAAATTTTATTTCAATTACAATGTTTCCTCCAAACTAAACTAACTGGAACACAACAACATTTCTCTGGAATCAGTTTAACAGTAGAGAAGATTCAGAGTAAATTGGACAAAAATTACTTTTTTTCCTTCATCGTATTCCGGATATGTCCTGGGAGGATGGCTCAGTGCTCCCTTTGGTCATTTGGCAGAAGCTGACCTGTTCTAGGTCCCAGAATGGATGTGTTTACATGAGGAGCAGCAAAGCGAAAGTTTGTGAAAAAACCATATTCCCAGAGGCTGAGAGAAAATGAAGCTGCTGGACTCAGAGATACTTTAGTCACCTCTTGCAGGTATGCAGTGGACTGTCTAGTTGAACCACCATTTTACTATAAACACAGAATAAATCATATCAAAAGCTTAGATCAAAGACTGTGTAAAAGAAAATCTGTAATGCAGAGCTACTAATCAAAACTAATTCTCTTGACTATGCCAAACCACCTTTCTTAGCTTGTGTCTGCTAGTAAGTGTGCAAAATCTAAAACACAAGTCAGATGACATTGAAAATAGGCAAAATGCCCACAGAGAAAGGAGGTACTGGGGATAACCAATTGCACAATGGTTTGATGGTTTGGGGTGATAGTATCTGAGTAGAGGAAGGGGATCATTTGGCCAGCTGGAAAGAAATGGAAATAAAATGTATGGAAGGGTTTAGGGATGAAGGAAAGAAGAGTTAACAAAGTGTGGAAACTCAGTTGAAAAATGTATAGTTAAATGATTAAAGCTCTTGGATCAGACAACTAAAGTAGGCAGAGGAGTAGTAGTTAAGGTATAAAAAATCTTCAAGATGCCATTAACACCAATCAATCAGCTGTTTCTAGAAATAAATTTTTTGTTGGATGATGTTAACAAGCTTAAAGTTCAAAGGAAAACCCAGCCACAAAAGGTGTCAGAGTCTGCAAATCTCCATTTGGACCATGAACGCAGGAAAGCTTCAGTCCTAGATCCTTTTTCACCTTCAGGACAAAGTAATGCCTGTTGCATGGTAGTATGATGTACAGTTCAATATAAACTTCTAGCTCTTTAAACTTCCCGAAAAATTAAAATTGCTCTATAAATAAGGAAGTATTTTAAGTATTTTTTACTGATTTTTGTTGTTGTTGCTTTAATTTCTTGTGCATATTTTGATGCAGAAACTTTATTTTCTTTTTAGTTTTTAATGGGTTGTTTTCTTTTTTCTTTTATTTTTTCTCCTTATTTTATGTCATCAGCACTATGAAGGAGAACAAATCTCTTCAGATGAAAAAATCAGTCTCTGAAGTGCAAAGCAAAAGTTGGCTCACTTTGGTGCTCACTATTCATGAACCACAGAGACTTTCCAAGGTACCTGCCCCAGCTGACTCCCTTTTAAGCATTAAGCAAAGTCCATAAATTCTATTTCAAAGTTGAAATTTACAATGAACTCCATTCATAAAACTGTCATGATAGGTTTTCTAAGAGCATTTCACACTGATGCGCAGAATGCTTCCAAGCTGAGTAAAAGCTGAGTGGCTCATACATACCAAAGATTTCTCCTTTATAGACAGATGGTCAACTTGCCATTGGCCTGAGAGAAGGCGAAGGGAGAAGTGTTAGCTCAGAAGTGCCAGACTACAATAAGCTGGTTCATAAAGAGCTGATCTATGCTCTTTGCTGCCTGCTCAGAACCCATTTTAAGAATGTGACCTAACTCCCATCGAATCCACCAGGCTTCAGTAGGAACTGGAACATGCCATATGTCGGAAAAGGAGCTCTTCTCTAGCATGAAGCAAAATAACTCATGAGTGGGAGCATGGCAAAAGGAAAGAAATTTCTGTCCTATCAAATTTCCTCTTTGCTATTGTATTAAAAAATATAACTTGTTTCGTGTCTTGAAAAATGGTTATGTCAGACTGATTCTTAGTTGATAGAAATTGCCACAATTGTGACTCATGTAGATCTACAGTAATTTCTGATTTATTTGTACCATGATCCTTTATATTAAGTAGAGGAGGAGTTGTATAATGTATAGATTGGGTAAAGATCATCACACAATGACAGCATTCTAGTTCTCCTTCTGTACTGAATTTCTTGGGGTTTATTGTTTTATGATTGATTTCCAGTCATTTCCCTGCAACATTTTTAAGTCTCCTTTGTCTTAAGCAGAGGTCAAAATTTTGGGGAAAAAAAAAATCTAGAAACAGAAGATGCTATAAAATAGGTACAGAAAATGAAAATGAAAAAAGGCACATAAATGTCTGCGTTAGAACTCAAATTTCTACTCATGCAAACACAGTGGAAATACAAGACTTCTATAATGTGGTTTACCAAATACTGTCAATGTAACTCTAGAAATTCTAGTGTAGATCAAGGTTGTTATTTTTAATCTTCTCTCTGATCAAGTAAAAATAAAGTGTTTGCTTCTTAGGTTCACAACCAGAGCTGGGAAACAGCTTGACTTAAACCATTCTAAATATACTATGATAAAAACCAGTAGCATTATAAATTTGGGGGGGAGGGGTTCTGTTTAGATACAATCTGTAAACTATATCATTATAGTATTATGAGTATTAAATAAGTATGAGAAATTTCATGAACTATAGCTGTGTTAAATTATTCCAAAAGAATGTGAACTTCCCAAGAGTGTTCTGTAGGATCTGTAGGAGTCTGCTGGGTACTATTCACTTGCCAGGCTGTTGGCATTTGAAAAATGGCCCCAGGGCCATCGCTTTCTAATGCGAAGACTGGATTATGATTTTTTTTTTCCCCCACTTTTGTCTACTCAAATACTGTCTTCTTGAACACTTCTTGACTTTTTTGGTAAAGATTGCATAAAGGCTGTTTTATTTTGGTATATAATAGACTCCTGTCTTCAACGTCAAGTGCAGGTCTTTGAGGAACACAACCTAGACAGTATTCATACTAGAATACTTAATACTCTTATTTACTTGTGTCCCCCTTTCTTCCCCAGAAAACACTTTTCTGGAATTTTCTAAAAAAGGAATTCTATTTCTTATGGAAAGGTTTTGTCCTTACTCTGACAAATAGTGACACAGGGTTTTATTTTATATATTAAGAAAAGTAGGATCAGTATTCTACTCTATTCTATTCTATTCTATTCTATTCTATTCTATTCCAATATATGGCAAAAAAAATCATAATACTTTTTTCCTAATACATCTTAGACGAGCTACTGCTGAATCCAAGAGGAAAGTTACCTTAACAGTAAAAAGAAGTATTTTGGTTATGCTCTGTCTCTATGATAGACAAGGAAATTACTGCAAAGACACAAAAGGACAAGAAGAAAAGTACATGGTTTTGGAACACATAAGACAATGTATGTGTTCTAGAGGAGAAAAAAATGCATCTCCTTAAATTGGTGATGACTTTTCTCATGGTCCTGAGAGGGTTTTGAATCTCTGTGCACTGCACAGAGTTTCAAACTCAGAAGGCCTGAAATTTGTCTATCCTTTTACTCAATATTTTATTTCATATACAGAACACCTTCAAATTCCTTTAATTCCTTTTAAAAGCATATTTTCCTGGCCTAAATCTTTTTACATTCCCTGATATTTATAGTGTCTATCACATAATAAGAATTTTGAAATAATGCTGCAGCTTAGGCTCTAGGGAGAAATCTGTGAATTCTCTTTTTTCTGCTTTTAATGCAGATGAGTAAGTGTGCTTGTATACGTGCATGTGTCTTATTTACTGCGTTGAATTAAAATTACATTCTCACAGCAGTTAGAGGAGGGAGAGATCTACTGTTTTCAAGTTGTTTTCTTTAAAATGCAGTATATTTCCTTCCAGACACAGGACAGATTAGACAGAAAGTTATTATATTCCATTTTAACAAATATACCCTTCCAGATTTTCTCATAAAAAATGCCATTCCTGTTCTTCCTAAATACCCTTTTGGGTGAGCATCAATACACAGTCATCTGTCATTTCACTGCATAAACCCTTTGCAGGTGATTTTATGTGCACGGAGAATGTAAGAGATTTTGCTATTCCAAGTACAGCATCAATATACCTGAAGGTACTTTGATGTTTTGCTGGTAGGCTACCTTTAGATTCTACATAATTTTTCATGGATCACAATGGCTTTGCCTGGATTTTCCAGGGCCATGGACAGACTTTTCCAAGTGCAATATGCACAGTTGCTTTTCCTATAGATTTTCTAACCATTATATCTCCATTTTTCCTCTGATCCATCTACATAACCAGTCTAAACTTCTGACATTCCTGACTTAACAAGGTATGTAAGTCATGCCCAGTTTAAAGTAGTGGTTTTAGCTGTATTCTTACTATTTATCCTTAAACATAGACTTCAGCTGAACAATGTTGAGAATAAGGTGTCTGGTAGTGCTAGAGTAGGGAGCTGAATTCTCTTCTATTTCACCTTCTTAAATCTAAGGGGAAATGTCCAGCTGAGCCAGGTCTGATTTGTTTGTTTTCAAAATGTGTCTGAATTTGCTCCATGACAAATCTTAATGAATGGATAGGGATGACAAAATTATATTGAAATGTAATGGTACATTTTAAATTAAAATATGAAATCCCATGGATGCACACTGCAAGTATCCTGCACAGTTGGAAGCTTTCTTGCCAAGTAATGCATTGCCTGGTCATTCTGAAATAAGACACAGTTTATAATGCCATGTTCCTTATCAGTTTTCAACCACGAATTCCAAAGTGCCAAACTGTAATTTAGAATATGATGCTACTCTTGTTTAATCTATTGTTTCATTCATTCAAATGCAAAACTTTTCTTCTGAGACCAATATTCTACATAAAAGTCAGACTCCCCTACAGCTACAAATGACAGAAGTAGTTTCCATTCAGCATTGAATTAAAGTGAACAGATGTAAATTAGTGGTCAATTGGTCCAAAATGAAGTAATATTTCAATTATTCTATTTTTCAGTCCACAAAAATACTTTCTTTTTTTTGATTTTTTTTTTCTCTCATCTCCTTCAGGAAATTAATTTTGAAAACCAAGCGAGAATTCCACTTAATTCTGAGTTCTGATATTCATCCTTTACAGAGAAGTACAGATCTCATGCAGAAGTTTTCCCTCATTGGTCTTTCTCATCCATCATTAACTACAGCAAAAATGGAAACAAATTATAACTCAAACGTCAGCATCATAAATCACAGACTATGTTTTAATTGAAAACACATTTATAGATGGATCAACAAAATATCAGAACTATGATTAAATACTAGAGATCTAGAACTCTTCAGCCCAATAATCTCAGGATTTCACACAATGAGATGTTTTAGGTTCATTAGATTTATTCTCAATAATTTCTCCTGCAAAGGCAATAGAAAGACTAATGGAAAGTGACTGTACAGAACAGAAACTTAAAGAGATATGAGAAGATTGAAAAATGAGAATATTCAAGTATGTTTCTCTGCAAGACTTGAGACTAAAGATTTAAAGAAATAGTTTTATAAAATTTTCTATTAAGAGTTATTATGATGATTTGGGAGACTAAATTTGATCAACGAAATGTAAGGAGACGTTTTCAAATCTCCTTTCTGTGTAAAGCAAAATGCCACTTCTAACTACTGATGCCTCCACAATTTTTTAAGGATGCAAACCCCACAGCTGCATTCACATTGGGCCTTTGTGTTTCTCCTAAATTGATGGGATAACTGAATAATAGACTGATTCTCTTTGCCATCACACATCTTGCCTTCATTGTTTTGATAAAAATGTCTGTTTTAAGAAAAATGTTTATTTTCTAGTCCATTTACTTTGGATGCCTTTTTATTGCTTTATAGGCTTCCTAACTGAACTTACAGCAAAGATATAGGTTATTTGATCCCATCAAAGCACATAATTAAGGCTGCGAAATAAAATATTCTCACATGAGACAAACCTGTATTTCTGTTTTATTTGGATCATCTGTTGTCTCTTGAGAACCTAGTTAAAAGAAAACAACTTAAAACATTACATTGACCTAAATATCATTGCTATGCATAGGATACATTTTATTTTAAGTTAAGCTAAAACAGTTCCCCTAACTTAGTTGCTTGTAAAAAACTTGATGTTTGCCAGTATAATTCAACTGGAAAGAGTGGTCTTCCTTCCTTAGATAAGAGCCTGGACTCACATTGTTCATTACTTATATTCCAACAGCACTCTGTAATATCCCAAAGGCTCTGAGCCTCCTGTGCTAGAGAGCACAAGCCCATTAGTAGATATGGGCTACACCCAAACGGTTTAGAATTTAATTTAAGTGCTAGTAGAAAAAATTTAATTTAAAAAAAATATAAGCCAACTGGTTATAAACGTAAGAATAATATTCAAAGATTAAGGAGTGGAAGATTTTTCAAGTTCACCACACTGAATTAAATCTGTATTCAGGGAACTCCACAGAAATGGAAGGTACTGGCTCAGCAGGTGGCACTATTCCCTCAAAATCAATATAGAGCTTTTCCTTGACAGGTATTTTGGGCATTGAGGTAGTAAAAGTTTTCTGTTGAAGATGTACAAAATTCTTATACAGTCTCTGTGGTGATTAAAGATACTGTACTTACAGAAAAATACACATAGTATTGTCTTGCCAAGTAGATAGCAACGTTGGGGAAAAATAATATGTATTTTTTTCTTTTTGTACATAAGATATTATTATTATTTTTTTTTCCCTGAATTAAGTGCAAAATGCCAATTTTTTTTTCTGACCAAAACTTGATATTTCATTTTTTTGTTAATGATAATAAAATTTATGAAATAAAGCCCCTTCTGAAGTCAGACAAAAATAACTAATTAGGAAATCTTACACCACCTAGTAAGATTTTTGGAAAAAAAAAAGATTATTTGCAATACAAATTTTTTAAACATATCAACATAAATAGAATAATCTTTCACATTTCTGAATATGTAACATTCTAAAAGTTAATATTCACAAAGCACTTCAAAAAATGAAGTGTCTAAATTCACAAAGCACTTCAAAAAATGAAGTGTCTAAGAAAGTAGAGTAAGTGCTAATAACTGGTACCTGAATACATCACTTGGATGGATTCCATTTGCTCCAGTACTGCAGACTTTGCTTAGTTAAGCTTTCTTCAGGTACTTGCATTCAGAATTAGAGTTTGACTTACAAACTAAGCAGTTGGAAGCACCTTTTGTAAACTTCTTTGCAATACCACTGTGCAGTATTCTTTTGTAATATATTCAATTAAACCTTTTTATTATTGAAAATAGCAATGAACTGCATGAATTTTACAACCAGTGCACAACTTAGTATAAACTGGAAAAGAATGTTAGCTCTATAGCACCCAGTTTCATAGGTGCTTTCTAAATCTACAAAAACTTTAAAAATATACCTATTTTTATTTGTAGTAACTCTTTTAGGCTAAAATTGAGTGTGTATAATACACCTTCAGATGAAGAAAAATTTTATTAGAGTGAAATAATTTATAAAATTATTATAAAATTTTACCAGAATTAAATAATTTATAATTTAACTAGGCAGATGATTTCAATAGTTAAACTTTTATTTAAAGCTTTCAAATTACTCAAGAGAGATTTCACAGAAAATACTTTCTATAGTCAACATGTTAATGCTGGTTTTTCTGAATAGAATATCCACGTATCACTGATCATCTCAGAAGAGATTAAAAGTCCTAATTTGTCAGTATATTTCTCTGATGTGCTTTTAGGAAAATAAAATCACGTGATATAATAGGAACAATATTGGAATACTTGATCCCTTAATTGCAGTTGTTTATTTTTCCATCTTGCAATCCAAGCATTCAGGCACTTTACAGCTTACATGCAGATTTTGCTTGTAAAATAAACCATCACATGTGTAACCTATCACACTAAAAGTGAATGAAGCTTTATGGTAACTTTGAGGGTCTTTTATGACATAGAGAAAAGCCCACAGCTACCCTGGTGTTACAGATTGTTAACAGTTGCTATTTGAATTCTTCTTAACGGATAACACCCAATAATTGTTTTGCTTTTCACTGTGCCTGCAATCTGATATCTGTAAGAAATCTTAAATCTGAGTCAGCTTAAAATCTTTACTAAAATATTAAAGAAGAGAATGAATAATAAAGCATCCAATGTTTCTAAAAGCCATATGCCCTTATTTTTAATGTCCTAAAGTTCAAGCTATCCCCAGTTTACAATAATATTAACTGCTTGCGTTCAACTTTTGGCTTAACTGTACAAGCAAAGCAAAAAAAGAGAGTATCCACACAGTAACAAAGGTGATGATGATTTCAGAAGTGGTTTCAACTTTAAGTCTGAGAAAAATATGGCTCTATCATTAAAAGTCATTCCTCTGCTGGCACAGAGCTCCTCAGCAACTGGATCATGGTTGGTTCTCAGTGGCCGGCCTTGGCAGAGGAGAAAACTGGGCCCAGTCTACATTTCATATTCAATACGGTACCTAGAAGGTGGGTTCAAAATGCACTTAATGGAGAGCACTTGGTTGAAGCTCACTACTTCCTATTGCAATCCTTTCACAGTAAGTGGTTCCACATATTGAAGGAAAGTAGAACTGATGCCTTTTCCTGGTCTTAAAATCAAGAGTCAAACACAGTTAGAAGGGAAGAAAGGGATTTTACCTTTGTATTTGTTTTAAGGATCCTTAGGTGCACTATGTCCAGGTCGAATGCACCTCAATGCTCACCGCAATGCACACCCCACTAAAGATCTGGTATAACATTATAGGTCTTACTAATTAGCATATCTATCAAAAATTCCCCAATGAGAGGCTCAAATGAGCCCCTCTCCCCAAGGAGCCTTCCCCTGGATGGTTCTATCTTAGTTTACAAAATGTGTTCTGGAGAGGACCTTGGGGTCTGGGGCATTTTGATCCCTAACTATGAAGTTTCTAAAATGTTGAGTCTCCTAGCTTGACACAAGTCCAAGAACGTAGCCAAAAAACCACTGAGAATATAGAAGTTATAAAAAGGTATAAAAGGGGTATGAAAGAAAAGGCAAAAAATCATCATGGCATTAAACATAAATGGGTTACTTTAAAAATCCTATTTCACAGCACTAATTTATATTTACCTGGAGTTTCTAGAAATTTCTGAATGCACACTGTTGCATAATCCCCTTGCTTTTGTAGATTTTTTTTTTTTAATCTTATTGCTTAATTTTTCTGATATTTCTCCATTGAAAAAAAAGTAGCTTTGCTTCTACCCGTGGTTGATAGAAAAGACTTCTAAATTATCACATCTTGTACCTAGGTAATCTGTCATTATCACAGGAATCTCTTCAACAGACGGATCAGCAATGGTTCATTTCACAATTTGGGTCCTGTAATTTTGCTATTTCTTCCAAATTACAAATGAAAAACAATCACAATATAAAACAAGAACAGAAGTATATTTATATCCACAGTGTGTATATTGGTTTAGGGTTTTTTTAAATTGAAATGCCATAAATGTTAGATATTTTATTGTTGGGAGCTAGCATATAAACACATATGCAACATTCTCTACAAAACATATGTGGTTGAAAGTACCTATGGTTTAATTTGCACACAATAAATGCTATCTTGTATTAAAAAGCTCATTTAAATTTGCAACATAGGGTTAGTTTCCCATGAAGGAGAGACAGACATAAATTTTTCCACCTGATGAAGCAATTGATCCAGCTAAATTCTAAACCCTGACTGTAAATCAGTTTCCACTAATTTTGAAAACTAAACCTTTTTTTCTTCCAGAAATGAAAAAGGTGGTTAGATTTTGGTGGGTTTGTTTGTTTGTTTGGGTTTTGAATTTATTTTGGTTTGGTTTGGTTTGGTTTTTTAGGTTTTTTTTTGTGCCTGCTAGATACCTGCAGTAATCTACTCAGGATTTTAAGTAGTAGGCTGCTTAACTTTTCCAATTTTTGAATATGAATATTATAGGAAATGATAAGCTGTTGGACTGCCAAATATACCTATACAATACGCTTCAGAAAATATCTTAAAACATCATTAATATTGATAAAAAGCCAAGAGGAAACTGCCCTGGTTGAAAATATCATCTTGTTGAAAACACACACCTCTTTTTATCACTGTGGATAAAGGTCTTTGCTAAAGTGCATATAATTTATGCACTGGTGGTAACAAATAGCATGTGGAATTCCATATGCTGTGCTTCATAAAACCTACGCAAACTGCGCCTCTATAGCAGACAGTGGAAACTCTGTTAGAATGAAACGTGCTATGAATGGAGTTCAGTGTTGGAAGGCAGTTCAAAGAAACTTTATCTAAGCAAATTGGAATGGCTGATTTCCTTGCAGTTTTACAGTAATTATTAGGCATATGCCAAGTTTCTCAGGAAAACTTGTAGTAACTTTGAAACGAGGTAACACAAATATTGGTCTTCTCTACTTGGGAAAGTTTAGTAGTATGATAATATTTTTTTTGCATCGTGAACCTTTCTTTAAAACCTCTTTGCACATAATTACTCTTCCCCATAGGCAGAGGCTTTGAATATTCCTAAATTTAAACACTTTAGCTGCCTTATTAACTAAAAAAAAAAGGCTATCAAATATCCATCATTAAACATGTTAATAAATCCTATGCAACCATGTACTTCAAAGCCTTAATTCCAAGTACAAGCATGAAAAACAGCATCAACTGCATAAAGAGAAGAAAAACTAAGAAATCCTTTTCTCAGCTAAACTATTATGAGCCATAATTGAATTTATATCTAGGTGCTATTTAATGGTGTTATATAATAGCTCATGTTCAAATGTATTGTAAGAATTAGAAAATTCCCAAAACAGCTTTGCAAAGAAAAATTCAATAGTAATTTCTCCATTGTGGTGATGGAAGAATGGAGAGTATTTATCCAGTCCCACTTGAGGGCAATGGCAAAGCTGTATTTAGAAGTATTGAATCTAATTCTACATTTCATCAACATGATGTGGTCTCTAAAAGAAAAGCATTTCCAGTATCTGCCTCTCATCTCTCATAGGATCCATAAGACACATGACCACTTTTGGAGTGCCTGCACATCTCCAGTTTTACAATTTTCCCACCTGAACCAAAGAAGAAAAAACAAGGACACAGGTTTTTTGTTTTTTTTTTTTTTTTTTTTTTTTTTTTTTTTTTTTTTTTTTTTTTTGTTTTTTTTTTGTTTTTTTTTTTGGTTGTTGTTGTTGTTGTTAATGTGTACAGGAATCACTACCAACCAAGAAAAACCCCAAGTACTTCCATCCAACCTTATTTGAAGGATTTCAGTGCTTTATCTCATATGAGCTGGATATTTCAAACATTTGCAAACACTGCAAAATAGTTAGAGAAATGTATTAAAAAAGTTGGTTCCTAGGCTAAGGCTATGGAAACAGCTTACAAAGATCTCAGAAACCCTTCACATATCTTAATTCAAAACTGTGAGTGATTTGTGGGCGTATGAATGAGAGGGGGGGAAAAAATAGAAAAATATGTGTCACCTAAGTTCCGTAAATCAGTAACTAAATCTTCCAGTCTAAATAAGAGGAGCTCATCTCATCTTTGAATGCCTATAGCTGAACACATGCAGTCTCAGTTACAGTAGTGTCTCTTTGTAGTCTGTGGAGGGAAGTGAGTGTCTTACAGTGTAATTCAAATATGTCAGGTCAGAAGAATTCCCTTTTTGAAGTTATCTTTTTTATCTCCATTGACCATTTAATACACACATAATACCTAGCTCAGACATAAGCATCTAACTTCTGGATGCTCAAGTCAATTCCTGGGCAGTTGAAACTCTTCTCAAACTGATCATAGGTTTTACATAACCTCTCTGCTTTCTGCAGTGAATTGTTCTGTCGCTGATAGTCACCCAGCAAATGATAACAATAAATCTGTTTTAAATCTGAAATAGTGTCATGAAAGAATGACTAACATCTGAAGCAATTTGTAAATAACCCTTAAGAAACACTTCTCCTGTAATCTTCAGCATCAGGCACTTTCAACACAAGAGGATTTTGTGATTTCCTCCTCAGGATTTCCTCCTGAGTTTGGAGGAATCTCTGTATGGTACTGTTGTAGAAAAATGTTGGCTTACCCTTCCTTTTTCACATGGAGAACTCAACTTCACGAACCTGAAATGTTTTCCAAATGCACTCTATAGGATTTGGATTTATGCTATAATCTTCTCTCATGATTAAGTAATTCCATCTTGAGTGAACTCAGCATTTCAATATACTCTATTATGTTCTCCTTCCTGATACATAATTTGGTTCATGGAAAACCTTTAGTCATAGCTTTACAGATTTTTTTAAAATGGAAGACATAAGAAATTATACCATTTTTTCTATACTTTTATAATATATTTTCTAATTAAGAAACACACTGTGATGGTAACACCAAGGCAGAACATCTCTGAAGCCAGTAGTATCAGTTCATTGTTTCATAGAATTTGACCTCACAGTCCCAACACAAAATTTGTAAATCACAATGAGCAAATCCACACTGTTTGACATGATAGTCCAGAACTCTTTTAGTAGTTACATTGTCTTTAATGCAGATGTTCTGACTCCTAAAATTTAATACCAACTTCAGTTTGCTCTCTGATTTATTCAGGCCCTTTAGATGTAATGCAGCACAGCCCTACTGCAAACACCCACGTTTGATAGTACATAAAAGCCATTTTATTAAGTCACATAATGTTTGTAGGCAAATAGGGCAGTCTCTTTAAGAGCCATGTACCTGATAATTCATGCAGTCAACACACATGCAACAGCTGCTTCTATAAAGATTTAATACTTCATCCTTGTAGAATTTGGATCTCATTGTTCTTAAAAGAAGTTAAAAGGAGAGAAATAGAAAACTGCATAAGTGCAGAAAATAAAAGCACGTGGGTTTTACAAATAACAGATCTTTGTTGGTGAACTTAACACAGACAGTCTTAATTAGACCAGGCAGAGTTACAAAACCAACGTAACCCTTGTATAGAATTCTTATGGAGAAGACAGAAACTCTATGAATTTTCTCCCTTGATGTATTCTCTAGAGGTTTTCCTGCTTGTTAAAAAAATTATTTTTTCTCTAACTGTACTTTGACTTTGCCATAAAAGGCAGAAAAGCCACCTATACATGAGTTACTGACAAGGTTTTTGCCACATTATAAGGCTGAAAATGTCTCTGCTAAGTGTGTGCCTCCAGAGCTCTCTGCTTTAGACTGCTTTACAACATAAAGACAGATACATCCAAAACTACACCAATTTCACAAGCATCAGGTTGCATGACAAAGAAGGTGCAAAAGTCAAGAAAGTGGGGTAAATATTTCTTCCCAGGACAGCTGGGACCACATTGGTCTTTCCTGTTAAGTACTTCAGAGTAAAGTCAGAATAATAGGTTTTGTAGAACTATTACTACATTTAAGACCCATCTTCTAAAACTTTTGTCATCTCCTTCTATTTCTTCTAACTCTAGAAAAAAACTGATGAGAAATTTCCTTCTACTGACGCAAAATTTAAATTGAGTTGCAACAGTTTCATTTATATCAAATATAGCAATCACAAAAACTGAAGACCTGCTGTTGAGTTCATAGTATCACATAAGATAAAGAACAGAAAATGTGAAACAAATTTGCAGTGTTATCTAGATATAAGATTCCTCACAGCCAGAACTTTTCAGACGGTACAGAACATGTTTGTTCACTTGAAAGAATTGTAATGGAAAACCTAATTCCACAGTACCAGCTATCTCAGGTAGGTATTCATGATTCTGAATTCCATGTCTTCATCACCCCACCTGACAAGTTTTTGCAAGACAAGAAAGCTGCAATAATGGCAGTCTACATTTGAAGCACCCCTGAGCTCAACGTAACCAATATGTGGTTGCTGATGAAGTGCAATGACAGCAAATTCATTATCAGTGAATCACTAATGTGTAGAATACAACAATCTACAGTATTGTAAGAACTTGTACAAGTGAAGCCAACTGGATTTGATTCAACCTAGCTCTTATTTTTATCTACTGCTGTCTACTCAAAAATTTACTGTGGTGCTACATTTCTGCTATATCCATGGCACGGTCTCTTGCTATTTAAACATACTCTGCAATTATTTTGGATAGTACTGCAGGGGTAAGTAGTCTGACATTCTAAGACAGAACTTAATCAGAACATGTGAACTGGAGATTTCAGAAAGTATTCTAGGATCTCTGAAAAAAGAATCAGGACAAATTGTTTCTATCTTTCATGGAAAATGCAGCAAATTGAGGTCATCAGCTAATGTAAATCAGCAGAACCCCACTGAATTCATTAGAGCTCTTCTGGTTCACATCTGCAGACAATCTGCATAACCATGTTGTCACATGTAATAGTTATATTATGTTCTCATGATTCCTCTTTAGCTGGATAGAAATGGCTTTCCTGTCCACAAAAATGTTAATGCCTTTAGAAAATTCCCATTCCATGTTAGGGCAAGCCTACGACTAGACTTGTATGTATAATACCTTGAAGTTTTTTGGTTGAGATGCGAGTGGCAAATGAAACTGATTTTTGTGGTATTTTCAGACAATCATATTTTTTTTTCTTTTTGGTTGAATGAAATGTTTTCAATTTCTTGAAGAACAAATTGTTATGTTCAGTTATAAGCCACTTCAGATTAAAGCAAATGAAAGAAAAGACTGTGTTTTGTTAAGACATTATGGGGTTATATCCCATATTCTCTGGCAGACAGAGTGGGAAGGATTCACGTGTCCTGCATACCCCAGGGGAAACCAAGTCGTTTTTTATGATGGGTGATACTCAGCTTAACAAACAGTTTTATATAACTTCAAATGCCTTGAGTGTTGCATTGCTTTCCTCCCTCACTCCTCAAACTCTTCTTAACAAAAAAACAGGAGACATTAATTTTATCCCATGCTCCAAGGTTGATGGAGACAGAATATGAACACAGGGCTCTTGTATCTGTTGAGTTCACTAAAAACTGGACAAATTGTCTCTTAATAAATTGATTTTGTTTGTTGGAGAGTGTATAAAATAATCTGTTATCATTCAGAGGCGTCTTGCAATATTTACATTTCTGACTACTTATCCTCTGACTACTTATCCTTAACAACCATCCTCCAAAGAGAAGGGAATGGCTCAGAAATTCAGTAACAAACCTTGTCTGCAGTAGAGAGATTCAGGTTCAAGTCTGTTTTGCTTTTTTTTCTCCTAGATATGGGAATTAAAAGACCCTTTCAAAGCAAACAGCCTCACCAAAGTAGTCTGAGCACTTCATCATCATTACCATCATTGACTGTTGGATAAACATACTTAGGATCTGCTAGCACTTCCATAATTTGGAATAGGGGTTTCTTACCCTATTGATACAAGTAGCTAAAAGCAGCATTGGAATATCAATACCATTCCTGCTCCACCAGACTGCTTCAAAACCCTCTACCATTTCCTACGTACTGCTTCAAATCAAAGTCTTGTGCAGTTGGAAATTCTTCAAGGTCTCATATGTTAAACAATAACTGGCTGTCCCCTGGGTTCTTTTCCGGCAGAAAAGTAATTGCCATGCCAGGCTGGCAAGCTTTCAGATCCTGGTTGCTACCTCTAAAGGATCAACGATCCTCATGCCTATGTGTCAAAGTCACCCCAAGACACCATGCTTTCAGAGAGATAGGAAAAATTTGCTTCAAAATTTCAAAAATCAGTGAATATTTTATGACAACTATCAGCCATCCCAGAGCTGCCACTTGAAATTTGTATAGATTGATATAATTAAATATATAAATATAAATATATAAATATATAAATACATACATATATCTATATCTATATCTATATCTATATATATGTGGCTAAGCAACCAAATTAGACAATGGGGAAAAACTGAAAAATCCCGAAGTTTAGGATACCCAGTTCTTATTGTTCCCTGATGTACTTTTATTGCTCCAAAATTTTTAATTAATAATTAAAAATTAATAGTTAATTTAATTAATATTCCAATTATTTTTATTTGCTCCAAAATCGGCCCAGAAGGCAGTTCTGAGCACCCAGGGGTTAAGACATGTTGCAGTGGCTCCATCCCAGCACTTTCACTAAGGCCTCGTGGCCCTGTCCAATGCAGTGAAGGATTCAGGATGACCACACCAAGACTGTGTGCAAGCAAGTGTGTAGCATTCTGCTACAGCCAAGACTTGATTGCAACAGTAAGAGAGTACAACATTTATAGAGAAATCATGAGCCTTACTGATGCCTGTTTATGATAATATTTTGACTACATTCTCACAGCTGTTCCTTTCCCTCAATGAAATTTCATCAGAGTGCTGTGATGTATATTGTCATTTCTTTGCTGATGAAGGTGTGGCTGTCCTGCTTGGAGAACTTTGTGAAACTGATTTAGTTTCAGTATAATCATATAAACATAGAATCATGGAATAGTTTGGGTTGGAAGGGATCTTTAAAGGTCATCCAGTCCGAGCTCCCTGCAATGACTGGGGACATTTTCAACTAGGTCAGGCTGCTCAGAGCCCTGTCCAACAGGCCCTGGAATGTCTCCGGCAATAGGACATCTACCACCTCTCTGGACAACCCTCTGGGAAGTTCTGGCAGCTCTTTTCCATTGTTTGGAAAAGGTTTTGTCTCTGAATCTTGATTCTTCTGTTTGCCTCTGTACTTGAAGCCTATTATTTTTAAACCCCAACATGGCATAGGTATTTTCTAAGTTACAAAGATAAGAAACACAGATAGGTTAGTGCTAAAAAGGAATGAAAAAATGCTTTAGCACTGGAGTTAGATTCTTATTATATAATTTTAGCTTTTACCTTCTGAGCTGGTGATTAGGTTTCCTGAAGAGTCAGTAGATCAAAAGATTTTGCTCAGTAGATCAAATTCACCACCTGTTGGGAGTGATTCATCCTTCATTTATCGTACCGCTTATTTTTAGAGAACAGCTCTTTAGGTAAGCATAACTTCATGCTTTGTGTGTTTTACCTACACTTTGAATTTTTAATACCCATTTCTCTCAAAAGAGGCTTATAGAGTAAATATTTTTTTCTATAAATCTTTCTGATTTATAGAAAGATTATATTAAGAATATATTAAGGAGCCTGAAGCAATGCTCTGGATGCCTGAGGTTAGTAAAATACTGTAGTGAGAAATCATCTTCTTCTAAGAATTTTATGCATATCTTTAATCTTAAAGAGTGTTTTAACTTTATGAGCAGAGTTGTCATATTAGACCTAAATGAAATACAAAATTCTGAGAATTTACTTACTTAATCAGCAGCTGCAGGTCGGATATGATGGGTGTATGTGTGTTTTGTCACACCTGTAGCCCACTATATCCTCTCCCATGAAACACATCCCTTACATTGGCAGAAAAGGATGTAGTCACTACTTTTATTTAAGTGCTGCAGAAATTCAGAAAAAAATAAAACATTTACGTTTTATTTCTCTAATGTTATGTTCTATCCAGCTTTATCTATATGAGTGGGAAACAACATCATTTAATACCAAATATTTTTTGATTAATATCATGGATTTTCTTTGGTAGTGTCCTTCAGGTTGATCTCAGGGAAATAACATTGCTTCTGTATGTGTAACGAGAACTTTAATTTTGTTAATTTCATTTTTAATTAATGATGTTCTAAGATTTTAAGAAAAGTTGTACAGTCATATAACTTATATCCTCTTAATGTGTTTACTTAGCTATGTGATGCTTAAGGAGTCTGGTTCTTGGAGAATTTTACTAATATCAGTAATTACTATTTTCTCATCTTTGAGAGAAATTAACTTTGACTTGGTAATTTTGACCTGTAATTTCATATAGCCAGAACTTCTATTTATTATAATTTATGAAGTAAATTGAAGTGGGATGATTTGAGGTCTGGTTTTCAATCATGCTGTAGTCTAAGATCCCATCTTAATATTTTTTTTTTGAAATGAGAATTTTGCAGTACCATTTTTTACTTTGGATATTCTTTAATAATTGACCTAGAAACTCAGCTCAGGGAATCTGCAAAATGTTCACTTGTGTGAATTAGGCACCTTATCTGTTATAAACATGTTCTCTTTGAAATTATTTATTAGAACAATTAGATTTTAATATGTAGAGAGATAAATAGAAATAAAAGGAGAAGGTTTTAAATGTTAAACCATCATACTGTTGAAATATTTATTCATTGCTTGGTTTTCTACAGTTTTATAGAGATCTATCTAGGATCCACACATTTCTTCCGATTAAGTGCATTTTTTTGTGGAAATAAAAAAAATAAATAAATGCACCATTCCAGTTTATTTATGAAATTAGTGTTCCAATCCATATCCCATGTTCTCTAAAAGACCATAGGAACCAAAAGGAAAATAATTTTCTTTTTGTTATTACTTTCATTTTACTGACATCATAGTACTAATAATACTCAGGTAAGAGTCCTTGCCATCATTCGTGTTCACCAGTGTTTTCTAACTGATTTTCCTAGACTTTGTTTTTGTTCTATGTAAGTTTCCTTTTCCATATAAAACCATTGTCATCTATAAATACCCCCTTATATTCCTATTCTAACATAATGCTTCAATAAAATAAATTGTAAAAAAAAAAAAACAACCAAACAAAAAAACAAAAATTATTGATCAGATATTTTAAAATGTTAGCCCACACTCAGATCTGAAAGGAATGACCCAGCGCATCCTACATCAGATCCTACACACATTTGCTGCACAGCTGGTCTTCCTTTGCATAGTCCTTAGTTCAGCTCCTGCCACAAAGGCACAACCAGGCACATTCCTGCCAGAGGAAGCAGTGTTGGCAGGAATGCAGCCAACAAAGTGCTTTGGGATTAAACAGATCTTTCATCGGGCTGCAATTATTTAATTTCATTGATTAAGCATACAGCCTATGCATCCCCCCTAAGATTTGAATCCTCATAACTGCAGTGCTGAGTGTATTAGATTATATCCTCCATAGAGAAGAAAATTTAGGTGATTGTTGAAAAAAGAAAGATCAAATAAATTCCTAGGCCTACTAAACTGATAAACATTCATCAGAATTATAAAAAGACTGTGGAAAATGATGTCATGGTTTGCCATGTCAGCAAAAATCCTAGCAATCTTTAACCACGTCCCAGGGTGTATTTTCTCCTGCCACAAAGATGGAGAATATATCAGAGAATGATTCTGTTTAATTTAAAATACTTCAGAGAAGTATCCCATGAGCAGTTTGCTCTGTTGGACATAGCCGTATAGGTTTCAGCTCCTCCTGACCTCCTGCACAACAGGGCTGCAAACTGTAAAAGACTGAAGCTTCCAGCAATTTTGCTGGAAGATAATTTTTCAAGGATGGAACTCAAGCACCTGTTTTGATTTCATAGCTCAATAGGAATGCACAAAATCACAACAGAAATGGAAGCCACTACTTACACTTACTTCTTTGTAGTTCAACATACTATGAATTGGTCACAGCACCAAGCCTGCCAGAGTTCCAGAAGTGTTTGGACAACACTCTGAGGCACATGGGGTGATTTTGGGGATTGTTCTGTGCAGTGCCAGGAGTGTGACTTTGATGATCTTTGTGGGTCCCTTCCAACTCAGAATATTCTATGATTATTCTATAATTTCTTTGCTATTCTTAAATATATTCTCTCAAGAAGTACTAGATTTGCCCTCATCTAGGTATAGTTCCCCCAGGAGACTGTGACCCATGCTGAAAATTATATACTACTGAATATTCTACACTTTTTAGTCTCTATAGTTAGAAGTGCTTTCTTTATGAAAGGATCTTAGTGGGGGAGGAATGCTGGAATTTTCTACTGAAGTGCTTTTAAAGCAAACATGCCTTGAGCTGTTATGCATGAAAGGTGTTTGTTAAATTGCTTGATGTTACAAATATCTGAAATTGAGTGGGTGATTGATTTAATTGCAGTTGTCAGACTGGTTTTAAAAGCATATTTCTCTTTTTGTTCTGTTTTTCAGATCTGCAGAACAGTTGGATTCTGAACATAAAGAAAAGAAAGTGTCTGAATATACTGATCACAAAATGTAGCTTCTGGCTAAGCCAAGGCATACTGTCAAGATGAAGTGCTGCATAATTTTTAAAACACTCAGTCTGGCCAATGCATTCAATCTCTGAATAGCAGTGCCCCTGGTGTTCCAGCCTCTGTTATTTTCTGAATAAAAGTATCCAATAGTTGTGATACTGTGTTACTTTCACATATATGTAAAGCTAACACAAATAGGAAAATTAATGAATGGTGTGATGCTGCAGCTCTGAGCTTGTTATCCTCTCACAAGTTGCCAAACCCCATCAGTGACAGGGAGTCCATCAAAACCCGCTTCCCCACTCTTGCATCAAAGCTTACTGTTCTAGAATAAAAGCAATTCGAGCAGCACTTGGAATGTGATTTGCTGCAGCCTGATTCTGTGTTGAAGTGCACAAGTAAATGCTGCTGCGTTGTTGGTGTGCCATGTTCCTGTAGTTCCCACTGTTTCAAACCTGGAGCAGTTGGGGTTAGCTTCACAAGAAGGGCTTTAGTTAGATGATACTATTGCTCAGAATACCACTCTGCTAAGCACTGGTATAAAAGTTTGGCAGCCTCTCCATCTCTCCTGTTGAAGCTGTATCAGTTCTCTATTGTGTACAATAATCACAGGTTTAATAGGCTAGAGAAAATTTTAGGCAATTTACCATGACAAGCCCTGTTCTTTTCTTCTTTCCAGTGAAAGATGAATGTTGTAACACTTCAAAGAAAGCAGAGAAACTGTAATGGGAGAAACTGTGACAAAGCCTCCTCGGCAGCACAGGATACCCTGCAGCTTGAATCCCAGCCTCTTGGAGTGTTGGAGTCGGTGAGGTGAATCCCTAGATGAAGTGTTGTGGACAAATGATCTTCCTGAATCAATAGTGGCTAAAAATAATTAAATTAACATTTTCTTGTGAATTCATAAATATCTAAGATTCTGCATCTGTCAGTTACTATGGTTCTGCTCATGAGTGGTAACTCATTAAATAACTAATTAATTAGTTGTTTTTTATTGCCTGTCCATGTCCTAAATTTCTTCTCTGACACCTTTGAAAATACTGGCCTTGCATCTCAAGTCGCCTAAAATCTGTTTTGAAACATGTACTAATGCATAAGTTACCCATTGATTTTAATGGTCTTTGGATCAGCCCCATGAATAATAGGGAAAAGCTGTAATTTCTTTCATATGGTTTATCACTGGGAAGCAATGAAAATTACCTTCATGCACAGTGTGCTTGCATTGCTTGGTCTTTAGTTCTCAGTTAGATGATATTATTGTCTGGCATCAAAGTAAAGCTCAGAAGAAACAAAACACAATGAAAAAGCTTATAGGAAAACATTTATCGAAGCACAGGATAATCTTAGATTCACTTTTGTTTCACCACACAGACTTGTATGTGCAGGAATGTGCATATCAGCAAAATCCTCGGCAGACAGGTCTTTCAAGGTTTCACTTAAAGTGACAGAGAGATGCCAGGAAGCATCAGACACCTTCACAGCTTTAGGCATCATTTACCAGCATTGTCTAAAATGTGTAGAGTTCAGAAGAGGCCTCTGGTTGGTTCTTCCAGAGGGAAAACAGTTCATCTCATTTTTCAGGGGGCTGCACCAGAGGTTACTGAGGAACTGAGGTGAGACCTCATGGCCATCTGCCGCTTCCTCACAAGGGGAAGTGGAGGAGCAGGCACTGGTGCACTGATCTCTTCTCTCTGGTGACCAGTGATAGGAATGGCATGGAGTTGTATTAGGGGAGGTTTAGGTTAGGTATTATGAAAAGATTTTTAACCCAGAGGGTGGCTGGGCACTGGAACAGCCTCCCCAGTGAGGCTGTCACAGCACCAAGCCACACAGAGTTCAGGAAGCATTTGGAGAACACCCACAAGCATAAGGTAAGATCTTTTGGGTTGCGCAGGGCCAGGAGTTAGACTCAATGATTCTTGGCGTTCCCTTACAGCTGAGAATATTCTACGATTCTATGATTCTCTGATCTACAAACCTTCTGCCTTCAGTGGAATCTGGGTAAAGCCTGTGAGATCCAGTTTAAACTGTGCAAGGACAGTTAGAACAGATTCAGCACCAGTGTTAGAAACAGCATTATGGGTGTGCCCTGCTGTCATCCCCTAAGCACAGTTATAGCACAACAGATATGGAAATCTGTCTTCAGTATTAGATCGAAGAGACGTAGAGATACCAAACTGGCTATGGTGATGTGCTATTATAATTTCTGAGTCTGACATTTAAAAGACATGAAAAATGATGTTAATTGGTAAGAAAAAGATGGTAAGTGCATGCAAAAATACAGTAATTATTTATAACCCTAGAGAAGGTCCAATAAAAGAAAGAAAAAAACCTATATTTTTCACTCAAAAGAATGCATTAAGAATTCAGGCAGCACTTTATTTGCAGTATTCTTTATTTCTGTTTAAAAGCCCTTCTATCCAACACAAGTTTAAACCAGTTTTTTATGTACCATTTGTCATAATATCGCAGTTTAATCAGCATCATAAAGTGCTGTACTGTGTTTCTCGTGTCAGAGCCTATTCTTGACACCTAGCTGGACCTTTTCTAAGGTTTTCATGAAGTACCTGAATGGAAAAATCCTATTTTATCTCTTTTTTTTTTAATCAAGACATTTCAATGGGGAATTTCTCCCCAGCTCTAATAACTGCTCATTTATAACTGAGCAAGCATATGGTGGAATGGAAAAGCTGTAGACTGTTCAGCTCTCCTGGTGGCAGTAATGCTGGCTTCCCTCCTTCCCTCTCTCACCACTCCAGTGATTCTCTAATCCTGGATGCTGACCTTGAAAGCCAAACTGTTTTGTGTAATGTGCCCATTGCTGCAGATACAGGAGCTGGTAACTGGCCCCACGAATTGTTGGCCTGCAGGTAAACTGTGCTTTGCCTTCAAAGGCACCTGGGTGAGTATATCTGCAAAGCACTTCTGCAAAAAGCAAGAAGAGGAAATTAAATCCTTCTGACACTATTTGCTTCTGGCTGTGGCAGTGCACCTGAGGTGTTCCACTGTGTAGGGCATTGCCAGACTGCTGGTGAGGGGTAACAAAGGGGTTTGGTGAGAGCCTGCACAAGTGGTACCGTGGGGTACGCTGAGGGCTCTTCCTGGAGGCAGTGGGAGGGGGGCTTGGCATTTGACAACAGAGGATGTCTGGGATGAAACTGATGGTGAATGGTCCTGAGCCTGATACAATTGCTGAGACCCAAGGTCGCTCAGAGGCTGGGGGAAACCAGACACGCGTGTCCTTTGTGGGGACTTTCAGCATTTTACTGTCTTTACTACCCTTGCTTTATTAGCTTTATGTTGTGCAGGTGTTTGATGAGATGTTATTCATTAAAGACGCAGTTAAGCTTTTCTTCTGGACCTTTCCATAGCAGACAAATTTGGGCCCAACAGAGCAGATGCAGGTGCTGGCTTTCTGAGGCTGAGGATGGCATCTTCCCTTGGCCTCTTTGATCCTTTCTGACCCTTTTTTCCCTAGGTAGAAATTAGTTTATCCAGCTTAGCACCTTGGACCCTTGACCTGCCTTACCCAGAGGGAGGACATGCTTTCTCTATGCTTTAACCTCATGAGATATTTTTGGCTTTGAAGGTAACAAGGAGGTAGGTGAAATGATGTAGGTGCATTGGGGCTGCATTTAAAGAAAAAGAACACCAAAGCATATGCAAGTGACCTGCCCTGGAAAAAAACAACCTTACAGATTGTTAGAAAGGTTGCAAGTGCAATCATTGCCTCCAGCCAACCTTCCCAAGCGATGTTTGGGTGTTATTTAGGGGTAGTGTCAGACAGAGACTATTCCCAGTAGTCTTTCCTTTGAGGGGCAAGGATACTCCTTTATGTGTGCGAGAGACTTGTCACATTGAGTTAATGGATGTCTCACAAGATTTACTAACCTTAATGTAACCTCTAGTACATTACCTCTTCTTCAGCTTTCTCAATTGATTTTGACTCAGACAGAATTAATAGATAAATGTAGCATGTATGAAATGCTGTTATCCATCTATAACCTTGGATTTTCATTGAAGATATTATTAAACTTATTTTTAATGCATTTATGTGGTAATCACCACTATCCTAACAGATAACTACACTTGAAGATATCTATGTCAGGGTTCAAGGCTGTCTGTGTAATCAACGGAGAGAGACAAATGCCTCTTGGGGACAATCTTGAGGTTCTGAACTAAGAGCCTAATTAACAAAATAAGAAACAATAATCCCCTTCAACAGAGTCATGCAAAATCCTCTAAAATGTAGGAATTTTCCCCTATTTTTTCAGCTGATGAAGGGCTTCTTTTTTTCTAAATCATTTGTGATTTGAATATTTCATGTTAAGTATACCTGATAAATAAGATTTTGATTTCTGCTCCAGACTTCATTTTGATTTCCTTTTGGCTCTACCCTGATTAATATTTTAACAACTAAGATTTTGTATACTTTTAGTGGAATTAGTTATACACAAATCAAGGCAGTAAAGTTTCAAGTAAGGAAAGGAACCTGAAAAGAAACAATCAATACCATTTATTAAAACACTGTTATTATACACGTAGTTAAATATTAAAAGATAAACAAATATAAAGAATCCCTCTCAAAAACTCTGAGTGTAGTATCAGGATCTTATAATCTACAGTGTGTACGCCTAAACAACAAAGACATCTTTGTGCAGTTAAAGGTTAAACATTTTGATAGACCAAAAAATTCATGCCTGAACTAGATGTAATATACTTTTATGGTGCCTGAATTTTCTCATGAATGGGACTGTAATATCTTATGTAATGGAAACAGAATATGAACAGGGCATTTATATTCAAAGAATACTATGAAATTTCATATTTTCCCCTTTGGGTTTTCTTGAGTGGGGCTTTATAATTCTAGCCACATATGCAAATACAGATAGAATATCTGGCTTCTTTTTTGGCCAGGGGACAGAGATATGAGTCATGGAAAGCAAGATTTATTGCTCTACCAGAAACTTTTAGTTTAAATTTTCTCCTGTCAAATTCTTTCAAAGAAACTGAATCTGCATGTAATTGCACATAACCATGAAAAGTGCAGCTTACTCTTTGACTAATTTAATTCACTGCCTTTTTGCTGAGGTTCTGGCCTGTGGCTTTGCTCTAATAGACACAAATCTTGTGTTGACTTATCCAAGTCTCCTGTTTGATTTACTATTTTAATGTACCAGTGATAAACAGCTTAATATACTCCTTGTAGGACTTGAATATACTGTCCAATTGTTGTCATATTGCCTAGAGGTGTGACTTGACACGCAGCCTTTTCTAAAGCCTGTGCATTGTTTGAGAACCACATGAAAATAAGAGCTAAAAAATGAGATGGGTGGCTGGTCTGTGAAATTGGCATCCAGCTCAGCGGAGCTTGAAGGGGCAATAGCACCAGTGTCACAGAGCAGCAGGAGAAACCCTGAAGATCTGGCTCCCTGCTGCCAAGGGAACAACTCCACAGACTGTTCCCTTGGAGCTTTGAGAGCTCTGACATCAAGAGGTCAGCTCAGGCTGGTTTGTAACTGGGGAGCCCATCTGCAGGATCAGGAGTTAAACTCCACCCGGAGGGAGGTTCACCCTGTTCCAAGGAAAAATCATGAAAACACAAGTTCTGGAGCTATAGGTCTCAAAATATCCAGGCCCTGACTTCAGGACAGATACAGTGATTATTTTGGCTAGGGACTGTCCCCATTTTCCAAGTACATCTGCTAAACAGAATGGACATTTCAGTGCTATGATTTTATGGGCTATTTGCTCAATGAATGAGGCTTTTTTGACATTTAAAAGGCTGTAGCAATATGGTGTCTTCTATGGAGGTACTCAGCCTTCCAGGGAAGCATTCACTTACACCCAGAAACTGGGTGAATATAGACAGTAATGTATGAGTGTGAGAAGGCTGTTTAGGGAAAACTTGACTAACTTCTTTAATTGATTAAAAAGGCCTTAGATTTTGGAGGAGGAAAAAAAAAAAAAGGCTTCTTCAGCAACCCAAAATAATGCTAATGGGTGTCCTCAAGTATCTTCAAGGATTTAAGTACACAGAGGTCTTTCTCCTGCCACACGCCTCACAGAGTCCCTGGTGGGAGCACAGCGCTCCTAGGCACATTTGGAGCACAACACACTGGCTTTCCTGTTGCTTGCAGTGGTGACATATGTGTGGCAGAACATTAAAATAAAAGGCCTGAATTCAAGAATTTCCTGATCTTGTGGAGGTTTCAATCCTATTTGTTCACACAGAAAAATGCTGTAATGGCCACACTACAAATTATAAGCATCTAAGGAGTTATTGTACCCTTACACTCTCAGCACAGAGAGAATTAAACCACGCCTGGACTTCCTAAAGAGCTTAGAGCATTGTGCTGGGTGTGAAGCAGCAGAAGGTTCTGCTCTCAAGATTAATTATGGGTTTTATGCCAAAATTGTACAAAATAAAATCTATAAAAGACACATGGGCTTTCTGGACTCAGGACTGAGAAATTAGTAGCTGAAGCCCAGTGCTGGCGAGCTTGGGTTCCCTCCAGGCTGCTTTTCCTCCTTCATGGTCCTTATAAAATTAGAAAAAGAAAAAATGCTCTTGATTGAATGTCCTAATTGGATTAAATCATATTTCAAAAGGCCTCTTCTGTTGGTGTAATAGTGACTTCATTTGGGCTTTTGATGAAGAGATTGAAATAAAAAAGAGATTAGAGTTCTGTCTGGTATAGTTATGTTATAAGAAAACATTATGATTTGGGGAATCTCCAAATTTTGCTGGGTTTTGGACTTTTTGTTTTTTACTGACATTTTTATATGAGGTACAGTGTTCTCTCTCATTTGGATTCTTAACCTCCGAAGGACTTTAAAAAAACCTGCTGTTCAAACATTCACACACATACCTGCTTGCATGAGTGCTCTCCACATCTTCACATTCTGGAAATGCTCTTGTGAACAAATATTTGCTTGTACAACAGTTCTCAAAAGGTGAATAGAAGAACTTATGAACATTAGCAAAGCAAATAGATGTGGCGCCTTGTACATGAACATTTATGATCACATTTTTGCAGGACAGAGCCAATGCCAACAGGGTTTCGGTACAATATACAAAAGTGCACCTCTGCAGATTCAAAGATATGTTTACTTCTTCAGGAATTAGAAGATCATTGTTCTTGGAGAGTTCCCTGGATGATATTCTAGCCCTGATAAACTGAGGGACAGCTCTCTTACTTTCTGTCATCAGAAGTAATTTCATATATTCAGATATTAATCCATACTTGCTTCCACCTTTTTTGCAGGACATAGCATTCTCTTCTTTTCTTGGGTTGTTTGTTAAAAACAAAAAACAAAAATCAAATTGAGATAAACTTTATTTGACAGTCCAGTGCAAAACCCACCAAAGTCAAAAGAACAACTTGTGCCTATTCGGAGGGCTTTCAGCCAGCTGCCGACTGCCTATGACGTATCTGAAATAGATTAACAGTAGGATTTATGGTGTAAGAACTAGGCTGGTTTTATCTCTTTTAGTAACGTTGAATGTTCCAGGAAATGTTCAAACTCAGATATTAAGTTCCCTCCAGACTCAAGGTAAGAGCTGAGATCTTGGAGACTGCAGAGCTAGCCAGTACAGTTAGAAATACACTTAATGGATTGTGATATCCTCTGTCCCTGCTAATGTTTGCAGCATTAGGAACAAACCTCCCACTACTGGTACTTCCCCTTTGACAGCAGAGGGAGCATTTCATCCAGTAACTCATTTCTTTTTCTACATTCACATGAAAATCTGGGCAACAGTTAATAAATAATTAGATTACCAAACCAAATATCTCTAATCAGGCAGATCGCCTGTGGTTGGTTAACTGTAAACCAAGGTAGAGCAGCTGAAAAATCATACAGTGTAGGAAATTCAGAAGATGTTAGTGGAGGAGACCAGAAATTGTTCCTCCTTTTTTTCTTGAGAGATAATTTCCTGAAGAGTAAGAATCTAAATGAGTGAAAGAGAATATTTTTTCACTACTGAAAAAAAAAAGACTATGAGGGGTAAAACAATTGGTAAATATTAAAAGCTCCCAACAACTAAAGACCAAACAAACAAAAAAACCTGAATAAGGAGGGTCCCCAAACCTCAAATTTGCTCTCAAGTTTTATTAAGGTCTGGCTCCTCAGAGCTCCCCATGAGTTTCTTTCAGACGTGTCTGTGCTGAAGACACCAACTGTTTTGTTACTGAATCCAGGCCTTCAGCTACAGGGGAGGTAAGGGAGAGAAGGCAAAAGCATCAAACTTAAAGCACCCGGAATAGGAAGGGCATCACTGATTTAATTGCAACCTGTGTAGGGGTAACAGACTAAAAGAGCATTGACAGAACACAAATTTTACTAGCTCTGATCAGATGATAAACATGAAGTAGCAATTTCCTATTGTAGTAGTTATTTAAGGAGATGTTTCTCTCTTTTTCAAAAATGTGCTGACCCTGTCTCCAGCCATTTCTGGTTAGAAGAATCATTACTGATTACATTAACAAATGCACCCTGTACACCGCAGCCATAGCACTGACAGTACTAGTTTTCTGTGAGCTTTCCTCACTGGAGAACTTATTGATCATATTGTTTGTTTCCTTGAATAGTCTTTTTGTTTTTCCTTGGCTTTTACTCAAGCAGACTATGATACTTCAAAGAGGATTTTATTAAATGAAGACCATTTGCCTACAGGTGATACTAATAACTTTGATTCAACTACACTATGAACTGAGTTAAACTAGGCTGCATTCATATAGCGGGTTGAACCATGACATTCAAAAGATAAACAACTGCTTCTCTAAATCAGTGGAAATTTTGCCTGTTCAAGGAGGTGGTCACAAACATTAAAACAGTTTTATTTACTCATTAAATTGGGCTTCAGCTCTGAGTCAAGGTCTGCAAATATTTTTAACAAAACTTCTAATACAACCTGTCTTCAAGGGATACAGAATATTTCTGACTACATAGAGAGCCGTTGGAGTATAAGGTAAGATAGTTGATAAAATATATTTTTAAGGTTTTAAAAACTCTGCCCTTGATTAGGAACAAGCTGGAAGCAATGTTTAAGCTGAAACTTCCTCTCTAAAAATAAAATGTTATAGTTAGAAATTTCATTTAGGGATCAGGGACTCTTACCCATGACTTTCTTTTTTAAGAAGGCTGCTTGTTTGGTAACATCAAGGGTGAGGTTGTAGATGGACCTGATACATCACTGATCACAGAATCTCAGAATGGTTGAGATTGGAAGAGTTCACTGGTGGTGTTCATCCAGTCCAACCTTCCTGATCAAGCAAGGTTACCCTACAGCACATGGAAAAGAATTTATCCAAACAGTTTTTTAATATCTCCAGTGAAGGAGACTCCACAATTTCTCGGGGCAAGAGATAAGTCCAAATCTCTCAATTTTTATATTCCTTCCTCTCTTTATTGTAGCAGGGTTTTTTAATGTTATTTTTTCACTCTACTCCAAATTTTAATTGAATATTCTCACCTCTTTTTCTATTTGAATCAACATTTCCTAACCATTGAGGTGGTTGTCCAGGAACACATTTGAAATGAACATATCCCTGTAAATATTGTAGGGTGACTCAGCCAGCCTCACAAGCATGTTGCAAAGCTGGAAACATTGTGTGATTTCTGAAGGGATGACTTTTTTATCTACAATAAATAAAGCAGTTTTCTAGATTCACCAGCCTCATGATTTCTTATTAAGCCAGTTTTCTAAGTGGAAATAACTGTGTACCTAGCAGCCACATGTGCTGGCTGAACAAGATGAATATTAAAAATTGCTCCCACACAAAAAAATAAGTAAACAAAGAAGCAACAACAGCCAAGAAGAAGAAAAACTGTTTGGGTATTTATTGCTTGGATTTTGCAGGCACTTCTTAGGACCCGTCTGGCTGGCCTTTAATTCCATATTTGTCCATCTCTACTCGAATACTGTCTTATTTTGAGTAGGCAATATGCAGACCTTGAAATTTGTGACAGGCACATGCTGGGCTATTTTTATTAAAGAAACTCCAGAATTCATGGCATGTTATGATAAATGCTTATCCTTGCACATTCTTAGAGCTGAATTTAAAAGAAACAGGAGAATGAAGCCAGCAGCTAAGATACCTGTCGAAAAAGGAGACTACGACTTTCAGCAAGTGGTAGGAACAGATCCAAGTCCTGTCTTAGCTTAGACCTGTTTGAGTTGATGGGTTTGCACTTGTATAAATGACAGAAGAACTTGGCTTGTAAACTTCAAAAGACTCACAATAGAAAACAGGGGAAAAAGCAGAAGAAATGAAAAAGCAAACAATGCCATGTGGAATGAATCTGAGACATCCCATCCCAGTAAGAACACTCAGCAGTCCACTATATTTATTCAGAACAAATGCAGACTGTGCGATATATAGACTATGTTAGGATAGGGCGGGAAAGCAAAAATGTTCAAATAAAAGCATTATTTTGGCACTGCTGCTGAGATTAATGTGAGTTATAAAAAGAGTTTGTCTAAGACTGGCACTGACACTCCTGATAACTAAGCAGGTTCACAGGGATGAACTTATTATGACAACCCTAATATTGAGGGAAAGAAAATACAAAATCAGGACCTATAATTTTATATGAAGTAATTATTGGTAATAAAGAAGTTTAATTTAAATGGAACAATGAGGTTTGAAATTGAACAGGAATCCATTAAAATAAACAAATTATTGTAATAATAACTGAATAATCAAACCACAAAAATAACAAGAGACAAATTTGTCCTTCAATAGAAAAAAATACTTTATGCATACTACGTACTGAAGACCTGCATCACCTATGCAGATCAGGGAAGCCTATATGGTCCTCATTCATGCACATTTTACCTTTTAAATATGAAAACCATGGCTATCTAAACCTTCTTGGACACAAGTGAATTTGTAGGTCAGTCTTGGGAAAATCTTTTACCTCCTCAGTATGGTGCTGCTGTTGTAACCACAGGGTCACTCCCTCTTTTTCTGATTGCTGAAGAACAGCTTCTACTTCTGAAAACCTCCTCAGAGGCACAGGAGCTTTACCATTTCTTTTCCATTGCTTAAATTGTACAAATCAGGTACGGGTATGAAGAGTTCAGAGTGGAAGGAAGGTGTCCAGCACAGAATTGTACTAAAGAAAGTCTCGGCTCCACTGCAGGGCACAGCAGACCTATGACCATCAGCTGCACACTCCAAATGAAGTCTTTCAGTGTTCAGCTGGTTTTTAGCTGGTTCCTGTAGTGGGTTTCTATGTTAACAGAGAAAAATATCCCCTTGCAGAGACCTACTCATCGTAGCTGCAGCAGCATCGTTACGTGTCAGATGATTCACCTTTTGAGGTTCACATTTCCTGTGTGTTGGTTACACAGTCAGCCTGGGGAGGTTGGCTTGGACACAGATACCTCAGACAGTTTGAGTGGGAGGAAAGCACCATTTTGACCTGAGTTACTAAGAGATACCACTCTGAAACATTCTTAAACTTACTATTTTGCTCTTCTTTTTCAAGTACACAGCTTAACTTATTAACGTATCCTGAGTTATTTAGTAGCCTATGCACAGGTTTGACTGTATTTGCACACTTGCTATTAATTCCTATGGATGAAACTAATCTAGATGAAGTGTCTAATAAACACAGATGAAAAGGGAGGTGAAATTACATCATGAAGTTTATAGCAATTCCTGAAGAGAGAAGAACCTCCAAAGAGACTATATAGATAATCCTCCTTATGACTCACAAGAAAGTTGCTTAATCTGAGGAAATATGTAGCACATGTAGAAACTATTTCTAATAGGAACATCCTCTAAATATTTCAAAAGTCACTCCAGCTAACTGAACTTTAAAATGATTTAATGCCTCTCTGCCAAACTGGACAGTTAGAACAAAGTTCTGTTTGCTTGAAAGGAAAAAGAAGAAAAAGAAATGTTACTAAAAAAATGTTATCATCTTGAACCTTAGCTCTACGAGCATTTTGCCAATCCATCAAAATTAGGACTTTGTGTTGGTAACTCAAAATATTACTATCTTTCTGCAAACTGTGATTCATAATTGAAAAATTGTGACATAACCTGGCTTTGCTTTCACAAGTTCGTAAAGGAGAGGGAAATATAATTATTCAGTACAAAAATATTGCAAAAGAGATGGATAGAGATTTTTTAATGTCTGAGGGCATGCAAGCAATTTTAAAAGGTGGATATGTTTTTATTCTTTCTGTTTAAATTAGATGAAATACTGGTGGTGCCAGGTAGACCACTGTTATCTTTGTACCTTAATTATAAGACCAACTCTTGTTTTGGAAAACAACCTCTGCATTTTGATAGAGTTTCTGAATATAATCAAAAATTCTCGACCCATCATAACATGAATCCCATTGGAATCCATACCATCCCCTTCTTCTTGAGGGGCACTAGCTCCAAAGCAAGAATTACTGGGAATTTTTGAATAATTTTAAGGTCGTGCAGAAGCACCTTTTTCAATATTTTGATTCTGAAACACTTTATGCTTTATTAGGCATTCTTCCAGATGGTAGTAAAAGTCTTTTCCTTGATGCCTCAAACTCAAAAAACCTGTCTGTTTCTGTTACTTTAGTGAATGTATCTATTCTAGAAATTAGGCAGCCACTACACTTGACAAAACACTGATGAGGGTAGCTACTTGGAAAATCTTGAGTACAATTAAGTTGCGACATAATTAATGTTTAATAAACTAATGTAAGTTATATTACTTTAGTTTCCCTACATTTTTTACTTCACAATTTGGGGAAAAAAATTAGAGATAATCCAAAGGGAACTTTCTTATTTAGTGGCTATCTGGCATAGTAAACTGAAATAGGAGGGAAGGTTTAGTTAAGTTTAAATTTGCAATAAATCATTTAAACATATGTTCTCTATTGAAAAAGTGAAATAAAGATAATCAGTGAAATTAAATATCCTTCCTGCAATAATCCCAGAGTTAATTAGTCTTTGAAAGATCCATGATTGAACACACCATCCATCACCTTAGAATGAGCCTGAAGAAGAATGTTTGCAAAATATCGATTCTTCACCAATAATAGATATAGTGCTGCTCCATAATGCTACAAGATCCCTTTTCTGTGAGTCCCATTTTTTGTATTGTTAGTTAGAGAAGGCATTTCTTCTGAATGCCTTCATTTTTACAGACATACCCAAAGGTTTTGAGGGTTTTTTTTGTAATTCTTGTATGCATGCAATGGCTTAATTGATATTAGCATCACGCATCTATCATTAACTGTTAACTTTCTGTCTTGCTGGGTGTTACTCAATTTTACATATTATTAAAGATTTTATGTGACACATTTTTTTTATACTTTTCTCTTTTAAAATGAAATCTAACAAAGCTTTTCTGAAAGTGTGGGAGAGAAAACATGATAAAAATATCTTTCTCTCTTGCAAGCATTAAATTTTACTGCAAGCAGTTACTTCTATGTTGGCAGATATATTAACACCTACTGAGGATGTGGTTGAGGAACAATAAACATTCCCTTATAAATAAGTTCAAATTGTCTTTGTTTCTAAGAATAAAGTAATTCTGTAGATTGCAGAATTAATTGGATTATTAAACGTAGTGTCTCATCCTGAAATATACCTATTATTTATGGCTACAGCTTCATCAGGATTAAGAACAAATGAAATATATCATGTTGTCATCCTGGAAAGTACAAAATGCCCCTCCTGGCTTAAAGGATAAATGATGTAATGCTTGTTATTGTAAGCCCCATGTTAATCACTACAGATGAAATGTCATCTTCAAGCATTTTGAAATCATTATTATGTTCATGATTATTTTTACATTTGGTCAGGTTAAAACAGTATGAGGAAGCTCCTGCTGATTTTAATAATTCCAGACTGATTCAAACACATTAGTATTCATGGTCTTCCTGTATCTTTACTTTTCCTTATCCTTTTAGTATTAAAGGGGTAAAAAACCCCAGTATATCTGAAAAAAAAAAAAAATTAAAAGCAGACATAAAAGAAATTGTTTGATTGCTCTATGAATCAAAATATATTTTGAACTCAAGTCTGAACAGAAATATACTTGTGTATTCTGTAAAAGTCTAGAAAAAGAGACACAAAGATTATTTAAAGTATTTTTGCCTCTCACATATAATCGTCTTGTCCTCCCTGGGAGCATGTAGCTTGTATAACCCACTTATTTAAGTTCAAGGAGAGTGACAAGCAGGAAGATTACATTCATTAATGAGGTTACATGGAAACTCCATTTTAAAACTAAATTAAGGTAGCTGAATTCATATTGTAGCAGTATTTTGTGCACCTGAGTGTCAGCAAGCACCTTACGTACCAGATGAGGCTGCTCAAGTCCTCACAAGCAGCACATCCTTCAAGGCAGACAGATGAGTGAGTAGGCAGGAATTCAGGTAGCAGCTATGTTTGACCCACACAAACACGTCTACTGAGGATGACCACACTAAGTGGGAAAGGTGGCAGTAGAACAAAGATATCCCAGTTCCTCATCTAGGATTGTATATATGTGTCTTCTTAGTGAGTGCTTAAAATCAGCCAGTGCCAATGTGCTATTACACTTACATTTTATAAGGATATTGGCACAAAATCAATGTAGACAATAAGATTTCCTCCTTTTTTTGTTTCTTTTTTTTAATAGAGAAGGAAGTGACAATTTAAAAAATTTGTTGACAAGTGTTATGTCAACACATGGCATACATGTGTGTTTTCTGGGTTTATATCCTAAATATGATTGGGATAGGAAAAAAAAAAAAGGTTAAGACAAGGTTGATTTTAAAAGTGGGTATATTCATGGTGGACACTTCTATCCTGAAGTGATTGAAGTCAATTCACGCTGACCTCAGAAGTCAGGTGTGGCTTTTACTTTCCTAGGTGACTACTCTTTGGTGGCTGGAAGCTGCAGACTGAAGACACCAAAGAATGACCTGCAAATAACAAATGCTGCTCACATTCAAGTCATCATATCTGGAGTCAGCATAATGCCTTTTTCTATTCACTTATTTGGCCTGACATCTGAAACACTCTCTTTTATAGCCAAAAATGTCACAGAATGGTTTAGCAAACTACTTAAAACCTGTCAAAAGTGTGTATTTTAAAATTATAAATTAGTCATGAAGTACCACATGTTTTTTGTCTCAATGTCAAATAAAAAAGTCACCTGGGAGAAGCATTTCTTCCAGGAATTAATATAATGAACTCAACTCTAGCTGAAATGCAAAACTACAATATTAATTTTTAGGCATTTAGTCACTTAAGATCAAATCCCTAAAAGACTGTGTGAATAGTACATGAATCATTGATCAAATTGAAACAAAACTTGATCTTTAAAGGGGGCTAAGAGCTAAGGTCGATATAATGTCTTTTCTGTAGTATTTGTGGGCTTGCCAATAAAAAAATTTGTCGTCTGAATGAGCTCAAGGCAACAGTCTTGGTTTTATAAATTACATCAATGAACTTTTGGGAGTACAAACCAGGAGCTCAAGTAGCTTGGAACAAAGTTCTTTTGTTGTGTGCAAGGCTGGGGAAGAGGGAAGGTGTGCCAACAAAAGCTTCTGTTTTGTTCTGTGATCTCAGTCAGACCAAAGCAGGTCGCATTCAGATTTGGTGTGGCAGTCAGATTTTGGCATTTCAAAATCAAAATAAACTTCCCAATAATCCAGTACTGGCACCAGAATAGTATAATCAGGGATCTGCTATAGGGCAGAATGACACAATGCCTCACAAAGAAGTTAAATGTTGTACCTTCTTAAAAGATACTAAATGTAATAGAGGCTTTCTGCATTAATAGCCTTTAATAGTAGATAATTTTGAAACATAGTGGCCAGATTAGTTTTGACCATGCATTAAACAGGGCAGTAGTATAAGATATAACCTGTAAGACTGCGTGGTCTTCCTCCAGTCAAATGTGGTGCCCTGGTGCGACAGGGAACAGCAACCCTTCTGTTTCTGTGTGCTTTTCTACCTCCATGTTATAAATAAGGTTTTTAACCAAGAAATCTGCCCAGAAATCAAAAGCCTGTTTAGTGATTATATCACCGTTTTCTCATTATATCCTTTTATGTGTGGTATTGTGGGCTTTATCCTAACTAACACTTCTACTAGCTTCATTTCTTCTTCCTTTTTTTAATATTAATGAGTATAAATTATTTTCTTTATTCTCTTTTTTAAGATCTCAACTCCTTAAGTCTCCTCATATATTACAGGTTTTCTTTCTTTCCTGAAAACCCAGTAGCCATTCTTGTCAGCTCTTCTGGTTTAGATTAATTTTCTTGAACAGAGATTTCTCCACAGAGATTTTTTGATCATCATACTTATTCAGATTTTGGATGGTGATTCCAGTCTTCCTCTGTAATTAGGTTGATTTCCAGTACATGCTGGCTTGCTGTAATGTGCTCCTAATCAGGTTTGAATATTCCTATTAGAACTTTAATTCAGATTTTTTCTAAGGACTATAAACTGAGACATTCCCTTAAAAGCCTTTTTCCAGCCAGATAGTATCTTCCTCAATCACTGTCTTTCTGGAGCCATCCCTTTGTTCAACACTCAGTTCCTCTGCTAATCCCTGTCTCCTCCAGTTTCAGATGGAATTTCCTTTGTGCCATTGCATCAAATCTCTTACCAAAGTAGAGAGAAACAAAAGCTGCAACATTTCTTTTGGCTTGGAAAAGAATTTCCTTATCAAGGAAGTTACCTTTTCAAAGATCTCTGGGCAGATTTGCCTTTGGGAAACACATGTTGAAGTTTACCTAATTTATTATTGTCTTATGTCTTTAATTACTCCCCTCATCCACAGCTCGTTCAAATACATGCATGCAGTTGAGAAATATACCTAAATTGGTCTTCTTTTCTCTTGCATGACTCCCACTAGACATCAGATTTTCTATATGACTGTTTCATTAAACAGTCCATGGTACTGGACCTGTGATTTCACACGCCAGTTTTCTATGACACTGGAATGAGTTTATGTTGGCTTCCCATTTTGAGAATATTTTACCTGTTTGGATCCTGTTGCTACTCAAGAGTTGTTTTCATTTTCACATTCTCATTTTCATTTGCCTTTGATTCTCTACACAAACACAATCATTCTCCCAGAAGCCTGATGCTAAGTACTCATTTATCTTCGTGACTGTAACTGGGTTATGCTAATGTTCAAAGTCAGCAGGCTGCACAGTTTTTCACACTTTCTTCTTCTTCTTCTTCTTCAGTCTGTGTATAGCAGAAAAATAGAAGTAGTTTTAAATTACTGTAGCAATATGGAAGTTCAGTGAAGTACAGGCTAATCTCTGATTAGTGCTGTCTATGAATGATGAGATATTTTTTATTACTTCTCATCTTTTCTTCTTTTTTAATTCCAGCAATTACCATTCTTCTTTGTCACACACAACTGTTCAGCCTTAGCATCAACTTCAAACACCTTTTCTCCTAACTCTTCCTGAGTTCTGACAGATTTATTCCTGTCTGAAAGATTTTATCCATTACTATAAACCCTTTTTTCATAGACTCTGTCTCTACTATTTCCATCTCATCTTCCCCAGTTATCCTGACCTGTCTCCCTGTGATCTGAATCAATCTTAAGAAGAGTGATTTCTGATCCTCCATAGATACATTTCACATTGTTCCTATCTTCAGCTCTACATAATTTACCAAGCATTTTCTCTGCATCTCATCTATTTTCTTTTTTTTTACATGTTCTTTCTGTTTTTGCTGCCCAATCTTTTTTCTCCTTAAAGATTAGTTTATTTTTAACGTTCTCAATTTTTTCTCCACATTTTTCTCTATAAATACATAGCTTTTCTTTCAGATCATGCCCTAACATTAGCTGAAAGATCTCAACTTTTTTTTTGTCTATAATAATACTAGTGGAACTGCGTTAACATGAACTTCAATACAGACTAATTGCCTTAGAGCATGTCTTAAATCACCGGTATGTTTCAGATTCCTGAACTAGAATCCATGCTTTCATTACTGATTTCAACAGCTATCTAAACAAACTACAGTAGAACCTCTATGGATAAGTTTATCTCATCTAGCTTTGGACCAAAAATAAGTTTCTGTTTTCTCAAGCGCTCATAAATATCACTTGCTAAATTACAATTTTAAGTCAAGTGGTGTGATATTTAAATTTAAAAAAATATTATTCACAATTGAAAAACTCACCTACAGGCCTTTTCAAAATAAAATCTAGTTCTCAAACCTAGAATAGGAATTAGGAGTATCACTGGAGATACAAAATCTTGTATCTCCACTCTGCATGACATATGTGAGAGACTTGAATATGAGGAACCTACAGACCAGGTGAATGAACTGTTCACCAAGTAACAGATTAGGAAACACTAAATTTTATTCCCTCATTGAACAATGAAGAGAAAACAAACTTTTGAAAAGTGTTGAATCAGCACATCCGCTTGAGTCCTGGACTTAATTTTCCATGGTTGAGATGAAAGTCCTTATATCTATGTCTATAGACATAGAAAAGATACTCTTTTCTCTCTCTCTGTCTCTGGGAATATGAAATTATTTACTAAAAATGGGGCAACACAACCAACACAAATTACAGTAAACTCATCCAATAATAATTCCAAATCATACTCATGTGGTGATTCAAGACCTTGGTCCGAAATACGCCAGATAATTTTCCTTGTAAGTCCTTACTCATTTAACCCCTGTCAATCCCTTCTTCTCAACATCCCTCAGCTTCCCTCCCTCCTTTCTTATCTTAGTGTGGTACTTGCTTTGATAGACATTAGCTCTTGGCTGATGGAAAAGCTTTCACGAGAAAAATAAAATATTGTCTTCATTATGGTTCCTTGAGAAGGCTCAGTTTTAAATAACTGATATTTTCTGTCAAAATTGTTTTGGTGGAAAATCTCCAGTTGAAAATAGTATGGATGGCTGTGGGGAACTATAGTTAAGGAAATTTACTTACATGATTTAGGACCAGCCAGCTTGGGCTATTGGGTATTGGCTGACTTCAGACAATTCTCTGAAAAAATGTTCATAATAATTTATAATTAATCAAGTCAATTATTTAAGTGAATACTTTTTTTTTTTTTTTTTTTTTTACAAAATAAGGCTATCTTGTAAAGCAGTCAGATTAGGAAAGATTGCAACTAAAACTGCTCTTGTTATTTCATTCTGGTGTCCTGTATATATTCATTACAATGTCGCCTTTAATTATATAATCTTGTGTTATTTATTCCATGCAGAGAATGGGGAGTGCTCACTTGCAAGCAGCTAATCAAGGTTGTGTATACAGTGTGCAGTGTTTGCTGTGTAGCCCGGGTTATGTTTGCTGCCTGAAATGTAGGAGTTGCAATAGATTATTAAAATCAACATGTGTTTTGTCATGACATTCCTCACTATGACATCCAAGTCCTTTGCATTTGTTTACTAATTGTCACATCTTTGATGGGACTGGTGGCTGTGAGAAATGGGAGGTCATAAAGCTTGAAGCTGATGTACATAGCAAATCAAATGGATCTTTTAATTTGAGGCATCTATTGGCTTGTTTTTTGAAGTACATACCATGACACAGCACTATCACTGTTCAAAATACACTAAGTGCACCTGCAAATTTCATACCAGAAAATAGGGAAGAACACAGAAATAAATATAAAAAACACGGCTATTGACATCCAGGAAAAATGTCACTGAAGCGGAATTCTAACATTGATGTCTTCAAGGCAAATGCAAACAAGAGGTACTCAAGGCAAAGTTCAACAACACTTCATTTTCCCACACTTAACCTTTGTCATTCAATACTCATCTTCCATATCTGTGGGAATGCTAAGATGCAACATCCATACAAAGCTCTGGCTGATTTTGTGCTGGGACTAAAGCATGGCAATTTTGGAAGGCTTGAATAGGAGATTACATGTAAGACTTTGTCATATTGAGATTGCACAGGAAATACAAATGCTGGAATTACCTAATTTGGTATTTCCTTATTTTTGAGCCCTAAATCTAGTCAATGGGGCAGGACATGAGTTATTCGTATTGCTAATGAACTAGCTAGAAGATGGAAAACAAGTGGTCAAATTTCACAATAATAGGAGATAATCAGTGAAATCCATCACAGATCTGTGGAAAAAGTTGGTGTTAACATAACTGATTTAGAATAGAGGACAAATGGCAAGCTGACAAAATTTGTGTATGTTTAGGCATTTAAAGCAAAAGCTGACTATAAAGTTTTGTACCAAATACTTGCAAACCTGGATATCTGGGGGAGAATATGAGTAAATGTGCATAAAAAGTCAGTCCCAACTTTATTTATATCAAGAGTAGCTCTGACCTACCTGTTATGATGTTGAAATGAGATAATGAATAAGATAGGAGAGATCCTGTGGTTCACAGGTGGAAATCAAAACAAAAAACATTATTTATGCCTCTGTAAAGACCACTGATGCATCAACTTTACCACTGTGTGAAAAACGAAAGTGTAGTGAAACTAGGAAAAGTGCAAGAAGTGGAGAACAGTTTCTGGATTAGGAGGATGGTGCAGACACCTATCAAAAGCCTGCTCAAAAACAAAATCAAAAGCAGAATATGTAAAAGAACATTTTGTCCTTACAAGAAGATGGCTGAAGGAAGTATGTTGTAAGTGCAGTAGAAAAATGCAAAACTATGGATGGAAGAAATGCTGAATTGACCTCCATTCATTGTCTGTTCAACTTCAAGGACCAAAGATTCTCAGATGAAACTGGGCAGGGGATTCTTAGGTTCAAAATTAAGTAGAGAAATATTTATCCATATAACATTAATTTACATACTGGTATTTTTTGGAGAAGTCTGATGTCACAAGCTTATACAGCTTCAATTTGCTTAAGTTCATGGGACAGAAATGCCTTGAAAGGGACACCAGAGTTCAGAGCCATCACTTCTGGCACAGCAGGTTCCCAATGTCTATTAAAGAGTGTTGGAGGAGAATGTCATACCCACTTTCTCTGTTATACTCTCCCATGCCTATGACCTACTTTGAGTGACAGCATACTGGGTGAGAGAAAGAGTGCAAATATTGTATTTCTTTTGTTCCTGGTATGCTTTTCTGTGTGAGCTTAGGTATATATAGAATAGAGAACAAAAAGACATATAAAGGTTTTCATATATAAGAAATGTTTAAGGTTAGGTTTTTGGTTTTGTTTTTTTTTTTTAAGTCTTTAGGTAATTGACTTAAAATCAGTTTATTATTCTAGGTATATTGCGTCGCTGAAGCTTGAATCAGTGTTCATGTTAATAGTTTCTAGGCCAAACTAATTACACTCTTCCACCAGTCAAACAAGGCATTCTGTGCAGAGATATACATACTGCTACAAGTACCTGTTTTATATGTGATCTCTTAACTTTCAGCTGCTTTTAGGCTTTGACATAATTTGGACCTCTCAGCAGTCCTTTTGCTCCTAAACTTGTGCAATTGCTGGCCCTTCATCTACTTGACCTGTATTCTCATATACTGTAGGAGGGAATTCACAAATCTTAGAATAGCAAAGGAGCTGGAAGTAGCTCCAACAAACACGACTCTTAAGATGAGCATCTGTGCCTTGTCACCTATAGAAGATGTAAGATTTGCACTGGATATTTTAGCATATTTTTTAGCAAACAAATTCAGCAATCCATTATGATTATCCCAGGAGGTACCCAAACAAATGAAAAGCGTCCTTGAATCCTTTTCTTTGTAAAAAAACCCAAAGAGCCAAAACACATTTGGGACAAGAAAATCCATAGAGAGGATCCTTGGTGAATGAAAGTTAATGGATATACTGTGCAGTAAGATTATCTCTGGTTCTAGCAGCTGACAAACTCACCAGTTCTATTTAAAGTAACAACTTCCAGTGCTATAACAGAAATCTAATTTAATGAGACTCCAGGTCTGTTTTGCTGCATCTGATTTCAGAGTCCGATGGGGAGATGAGATACTATTCTCCAGATGCTTTTAGAGAAGGCAAGAAGTAACTGGGCTAGAAGTAACTGAATCATGGACTCTAATTTTGTATATTCACATCAGCAGGATCAAGCCCAAGTGGAAGCTGTGGTTTCCTGTCATTAAGAGGTCCCCTTAAATATAGCTCTGAACTGCTACAGTGAGACAGTTATTGCATAGCCTTTTGGAAAAGAATTATTATTTTACATAAAGTGATATCTTCAACATGTAGGGACATTTAAATACATACAGATTTTCAGTGACCTAAAATCTTCCATGAAGTTCAAAGTTGAAATCCTACTTAAGGAAACAACTTTCTTTCCTAATGTGTCTTCAGGGCTGAAATTGAACAGGCTTTATGTCTCTGCAAAGGCACAAACTACAAAGGTTAAATGACAGCATAATTAAAAAGTAAAAAGGTCTTACAGTCACTGGTAATTTTAATTTTGATTTATATGAGTATGGTGACTTGGAAATCTTTTCCTTCAAAATTCCTTAAACTCCCTCTCCCCTAAAAATTTTATATGTTTTGCTTTTATTTTTTTAATATTATTTTAATTTTCATTTCACTTACTTTTTTTTTATTAAAAAAAATATAAAAGGAACCATAGAAAGTCATTTTATGATGTTAAAATGTTAAGATAATAAGGATCTTTGATGACTTAATTCTGCAATTTTTAGGCACATAAATATACAGTATTTGAAAATGTACATTGCAATACAGTTGCTCATTGTTCCGGGCCAGGACTCCTGCACCAGTGACATAGTTTAAGTGTTCAGATTTAAAGGCAGATTAAGCTGTCATTTGTGGCGCCTATGCCAGAAGATAATTCCTGTGTGTTATAGTCAGTAAATACACTTCCATCTGCTGTAATCTCGTTGGCCAGCAAGCACAGAATCCCCACTCCAGCAGAACTCTGGCTCTGCATTAAGCTGAGCTGTGCTGCAGGCCTGGGGCCATCACATATGCTTTGTTTGGACTTGGCTTGCCTTTCTCCGGCTTGTTTGGCTTTAACAGCAACTGATTAATGACAAGGTGGCTGTTACTTAATTTTAGTTTATTTAGCATTTTATGGTTTTGTGGTGAAATGCCTGTGGTTATGATATAGAAAAGTGAACTACTGTAGTGTAACTATGATGAAGTTTAAAGGACAAAGCTGGGATGACAGAAGAGGCCTTGAAGATTAGGGCACAGTAGGATTCCAGTGGTAGCAGGGCTATCAGTAACTCACCAGTATCCAGTTAATGAAAAAAATCAAAACTCAGGAGCTGGAAACAGGAAAAAAAGAAAAAGGAGCAAGTACCCAACACGAAGGGATGAAAGGGTAGGGTATAAAGCATAAGAAAACATAAAAATGGCATCAAGAGGACTGCAAGAAACCATCTGTAAGAGAAAAGGAATTAATCCGCATCTTACAGCAAAGGTTTTAAGGAACACATGAACCCCCATAATTGTCTTTAGGCTGAACTGTTGACCTTAGGCTGCAGAGAACAGTGTAAAGGTGAGGCTAAAAATGGAGATAATGAAAGTTTGGTGGTAGAAGAATTACTTAAATAACAACTTTTGAAATATTGTATTGCTAACAAGACTTGCTTTCTTTTTAGATTGTATTACCATCAGCGCATCAGGACTAATAATAGCACACATTTGTTTCATTTTGGTTATACTGCTAAAACTTTCAATTCAGCCAATAGTAAATTCTAGGCTTCATATAGAAGGTCCCCTTTTAGCCAGAACAAGGTCTTGAGTGTAACACTGCTGAGATATAGGATATTAACAGTTGGTTTTATACTGCTAGTCCCTGGCTTCTGGAAAGCCAGCTGGGAACTCATGCAGCTGTTGCAATTCAGAATAGCTTTAATTTCCTGTGAACTCTTTATCGGACCAGACCAACACTGGTCATTGACAAATCCTGTAATCACCAAACCAGGAATAATTTTGGAGCCACTTCATTGCCATATACTGCAGACTAGGCTTCAGGCTAACCAGTCTTTTAAAACATGCAAGGTGATACACAGCATCTCTAAAGCAGGTTTTGATTAAGAATGCCCTCTTTGCATTCCTTCCTTTTTCAAATTGCAAGCTCTAAATGTGAAAAAAAGTAGTTGAAATGTTTATAACCACTCAAAATGAGAAGAATGGAAAGGAAACTTGGATGCCGAAATAAGTTATACTGAACCATCTACATCATGCAAGCCTTTAAGTTTTTAGTGGTCCCTGTTCACCAGCTCCTCTGAGACAAATGCAATTACTCCCAATTTGCAGTCAAAGTGAGATACCCATATACTTATGTACAGCAGGAATCTGAGTTACAGAGTAAGGATACTTTCAAAGTAATTGTGCCTGCTATTATTTTCACTACCTGAATAGTTTCCAGTTATCTTGTCTTGACTTCTGGCTTACAATACACAAAATATTTACTGTATGAGGCGTAAAAAAGGACTGATGTGTATAAAAAAAAAAAAGGAAGACTAGGAAGACCATGTTGTATCCTAGCTACTTCAGTTAAATTCTTCAAGTTAGGTTGGATGGCTTCATGATAAAAATGGGGGTGACAGTATTGATCATAAGTTCTATTTCCACACAGTCATCATAAAATTTCCTTGGTTTAGACACTGACTTGACATATCCTAGTCCTTCCTACCACCCCATCCAAATTTTTCTATGTATCAAACAACAGCCCCCTTACCTGCCATTTGGATACAGAATATATACACACACAATATCCCACTAGTTTGCATCACTAAAAGTTATCAATCCTAAGGATTTTTTACCAAAGAAAAAGCACAGAAGATAAGCAGAAATGTAATAAATGTTTCTTGAAGAAAAAAAACCAACCAAACCAAACTCCCCAAACACCAGCTCTTTCTCATTCTTCCTGTAGTGTCACAAATATTTTTGTTTGCAGTATAAAAAGGCATGATTACGCATACTTATTTTACATCTGAAATTGATATACGATGCTACAGTCAAAACAATATTGTACCTTCTCTATAACAAATGGCACTGAATAAATACATGTGATACTGAAATACACTTACAGCCATTTCAAGAGATGATATAACAGTGATAGGGCACAACCAGCCACAATTAACACTACAACCCTGCTCTGTCAGCAGCTCAGTCATTTTCTTTAAAGCAACAGCAGTTAAATTTCAGTCTATGGACTTTTGTGGGAGAGTGGCTTTTCAAAGAACTTTCCATTAGGGAACTGTTTCTAAAGGCAGCAATAATGACTTCATTGGACTTTAAAATTTGTTATTGCCCAAGGTATTTGATATACATCTTACAGTGGCTTAAATTGCTCTAAAGGTGTTCTCTTACTTAAACACTGATTTTTGTTGGCAATCTTATGAGATTATTGACTTCAGCATTTTATATACTTTGACTTTACAATAAATGCTCTTAAGTGTTATATAGGCTCCCAGATGAATGCAATAGTTATGACCCTAACCTTGTAGTGCTGAGATTTGCCTATTGACTTAAATGAGCTCATATCAGTCACAAGTTCACAAGGAAGAATATGTTCAGGGTGGGAATGTATGGATGTATTCAAATGAATCTAAAATCAATATATCTGAATTTTTCCTGCATCTCTTAGGAATAAAAAAGGAAAACAACATAATTGCAGAGCAAAAAGAAAGCACCAGAAGTTAATTGTGAAAATTACTCCTGCTGCCACCAGGACCTTAAACAGGCTTAAATAACCTTCCCTCTGAAAAATAAACCCCGTCCTTAGTGAAATTTGTCATTACTTGCCATATTAAAAAGTAATGAGGTAAAAGTAAGGAAATTAAGATTCCACACTGAATAACAAAAATCAAATTCCTTGACTGCAGACTTAAGGTTTGCACTATGACACACTAAGTCAAGTTCTTACTTGTTTTTTAAAGTTTCTTAGGAGAAACTCTGACAATAGGAAATTAGTTGGAGTTAAAAAGAACAGATTGCAGCTGCCTTGGTCCACACCCTTCTTGCATGAGGGAAAAAGAAAAGCCAGCAAGGGTTTCCAGCCTATAAGTTGCGCCTTTATGATAGAGGAAATAGAATGATATGTGGTTATAAGTGTTTTCAAGTGTAGCCTGTCCATTTCCATTTTGAGATAAGTTCCTCTTGTTAGGGTAAGCAGCACCAAGATGACTGTGTGACCCTTCTGCATAAGCAAGAAGAGTATTAATAGTGCAAGCTCAAGGAATTAATACAAATGAATTATTTTGAAATCTAATAAGGACTAGAAGAAGCCATTCTTTGGGATCTTTCCATTTTGAAGATACATACTTAGTGTGAGTAGCGCAACAAAAATCAGTATATTTGAAAACATGAAGGTGAAACTGATTCGTTTTGTAGTGGTTCACATAACAGAACTTATGCTTGCTTATAAGAAAATAGTTATTGCCTTCCCCGCAATAAAATAAAGCAAACTAGTAAATGAAGGTTTCTCTGGATCTCAAAGGCATGTATCAAAGATATCCTGTTAAGTTCAGTAACATTTGGGGCATTTTTAATTTATTGATAAAAAAAGTGAATACACAGCACAATGACTGCATGTATCTTTGGGGTTACATTTCCTAGATTGAGTTTCATCTCCCAGAAGAACAAAACCATAGAATTATAGGTACACAGTTTTAGTAATTCTTCAGCCATCCTTATTATCCACTAGGACACTTATTTGTTTGATTCTTTTTTAATGTACTTTTTTCCTACCTTTTTTTCCCCCTAAAAAATGTTACTGAAACACACCTTTTGGTAGCAAAATCTGGAGATGAGCAAAACAAGTTGCAGAAATCATTGATTTGGAAAATGAAAAAGTAGGCAATCATTATCTTAAATATTCTGACTATTCTGCAGAAAAGTATTCAGACCAAAATCAGGTCTTAAACTCAATGCACCTCTACATGAATCTGTGAACTCTCAATATTGAAAGTTTGCTGGAATTGGTATTAGTGGTTTATACAAGTTGTAGGTTGTGTTCTTAAACTTCTGCTGCCTAATCAGACCAAGCAGTGGTTGATCTGTTGAACATATATAATCTAGGTCTGTTTGATTTAGATTTTTAATATGTTTTTATTGCAATGGATTGTAAGAATATAAAATAAGAGGGGTATGTAAAATGACCGGTGTAACACTATTTTGTTATATTATCCTTTGAACACAGTGAAAGGTCACCCAGGAACATGATGGAAAAGGGGCCCACAATACACAGAGGATGTGATTGATGTATCATGTTTAGAATGTAATCTGAAGTACAAGAGATTTAATTTATTCCATGACATACAGCCTGAAGTTTGTTTTCAGTTTGGTTTGAAATAATGCAAATAATGTTTCCGTTTGCAGCTGCCATTGATTACTGCAATCCACAATGAAATTAAAAGACACAGTGGATCAAATCAAGGTATTGGAAAGATGGCTCATTTACAGTGCAGAAGTGCAGGCTAGCATATGCATGAGAAATATGTTAACTATGCTAACTTTTCGCCCCATGCTGCTAGGAAGGACAAGTTATGATTAATAGTTTAAATACCAACAGTTAGGCCTGCTCACCACGCTATCTTATCTCACTGTCTGAAATGGCATGTGGTGTTAATGTGTTAAATAAGATATCTTATTTTTCTTGTGACCTGTTTTTTAAGAAGTGACATATGTATGCACACACACATATGAAGTGTAGGCAGTCTGCTATTTTCTCATACGAAGCCTAATACCTCATGTGGGTGAGGCTCTTTTGTTCCAGAACAAAGCTGGGATTGTATGTAGCCTATAATTCTTCTGCTCCTCTGGCTATTTTTCCTTTAGAAGATCTCCATCTGTCTATCATTATAATAAGCTTGGACTATGAAATACACTCTAAATAATAAGGCTTTTGGAGTTAGAAGCAATAGGAATAGGGAATGCTTAATCACTCTCTGCTCTGTCCTGTGAAATGGAAGGAGGATTTTTGGTATTGGGTTAACAGGAAGAGACATGGGATTAAATGTGCTTTTAAACTCCTGTTGAAACACAGTGTATATTTAAAGGTATCGTATGTAAAGATCAAAGCCCATAATTGCTGACCTTTAGAGCCAAAACTGCCACTGAATCCTCTTTTTGCAGAGGCAGAAATTCCATTTCTTTGTCAGGATCTAAAAGTTGGGCCCGGAATATTATTTGCAGCTGTTCATTAAGAAATATTCTAAGAAGCTTCTTCTCCACAGCTAGCTTTGTGATAAATATGTGTTGTTTGTGAGAAGCTGCAGGAACTAGAAAATGAGATTTTTAGGGACACATAAACTTTGCCTGGAGCTGTTGGTGTAGGCACTGCTGCGTGATGACCCTGACACTGAGCAAGCTTTGTGAGGTCACTGCGCTACAGTATCACACATTTATTTGAAAGCATTTATTTTTCCTGATGTTTCCTTCAATATGTATTAGTTGGTTACCTCACATATAATTCCTGAAAGATATTTTAACAAAATATTGTTAGAGAATACCTGGTGAAGTTTTGGGGGTTTCGGGGGG